>JAOPJJ010000134.1:6731500-6748070 GCA_027122795.1 Enchelyopus cimbrius
ACACACACACACACACACACACACACACACACACACACACACACACACACACACACACACACACACACACACTAGGGGACTGCTTGGTCTGAAACACTTCAACACTTTCTGTTCCTACAAGGAGAATACAACCCCTTCATCTCATGTGACAGGCCTGGAAAGGCAGGAGGGGGGGGGGGGGGCTCTGTTCTGTGCCCTGCCAGAGTGTCTACTGTACAGATGCCGCCATTTTTTTAGGTTTTTGAATAGCACTTCAATCGGAGCACTTAAATATTCAAGGTATCCTTGCTACAATAGCAGCATCTCTGCTGAGTGCTTGAAACTCATCAAGTGTCTGCTAAATGCCCGAAATGAAAATGTTATATCGCCACCGTGGATTTGGGCAGAACATCAGATCTTTTAACGGGGAGGGACTTTTTTCTGATACAGAAATGGCTATTTCCTCCCGGTGACTTCATCCAGGTGCAATATATTCACCGTCCGTGACCGACGGTGAATATATTGATCGTTTGATGAAGACTTTCATACAGTGATCGTACAAAAGTGCACAAGCGCATCATGGGGCCTCGGCCTCCCCGATCTGCTACCTGTCATAGCAGTTGTAGTCGTCCAGCCAGCAGCCCTTCTTCACCAGCTTGATGGTGCCGGAGGCGTTGAGCCAAGACGCGTAGCAGTGGAGCCGCTTGTCCTTCTCGCCCTCGCAGCGCTCGAAGCCGCTCTGGTTGGTGCGCTCCGTGCGCCAGTTGTCGTTGTAGTACACGCACTCGCGGGTCTCCGCCTCGCCCAGGCTGTAGCCTGTGAGAGAGAGAGAGAGATGAAAGAGGAGAAGAGATGGGAGACACAGGGGAGAGAGAGAGGAGTAAAGACGGGAGACAATACAGAGAAAGATAAATAAGCACCCACCTGTTTAATTAATCAAACACTGTTGTGTGGGTATGTGTGTTGATGTGGACATATGGTGCCAGAGGCTGAGCCGGGGCACTTTCAAAAAAAGAAAAATGTCTCCCAAGTGTGGCATCCATCATCATCTTGGCATAGAGCCCATTTGTGTCGCTGCTCTGTCGTAAAAATAACAAAAATGAAAAAAATAAGGAAGATTCCTTTGGGCCAAACCATTTGTTCTTGCACGGCGCCAGAGGGTGTAATCTCGTCGTTTGAGCGTAACAACTTAATGAAAGAACAGACAGCGACCAGAATAAGCCATTTAATTAGCTATAGGGAGACAATGGTGGCCAGGAAGCCCAGCACTCTTGTCAGGAGTGATGAAAACACTGGGAGGAGGCATGCCAACGAGATAAACGTGTCAAACGGAGTGCCTTGTGTCTTTTGGTGAATTATGTAGAGGTGTTGTTTCACTCTGCTCAATTGGCAACGCCAGAGTTGTGAAACGTAATAGAGTTTTGTCCATCTCCCCAGCCATGTGGCCGTCCTATAGTAGTATTCACTGATCTCATTTGATCCTGTGCCATCATTCAAGTGTCCGGGCAATTACCATGCAATTACTGGCTTGACGGAGATCCGAAGAGACAAAGGCTGCGCCTGACCTTCGCAGTGGTCCTCTCGGACGTTCACTCTTAATCATTGTTCACGGGGAAAAAACAGTTCCTGTCTCTTTAAATCCATGTATATGGGAGGTTGCCCATCCCCCACATTTGCCCCTTTCCACCCCCCCCCCCCCCCTTCAACCATTACGCACACATACACGCGTGAGTGCGCGAGCGAGCGCGCACATGCCGCACACGCGCACACGAGAGTTTACATCGCGCGACGCCGTACTCCATACGACAAGAAGGTGCGCGAGTGAAGGACAAACATGTCTTACGATGAGAGAAGCACTCTTCCTAAGCCCATACTACAGAACATTGGGGAATACACTCCACTGATGTCTCCCGCTCCAGTGAGCAGAGATGGCGTTTCTGATGTATCCTGGTCACATGATCCGGGGGACTTTTACTACTAGTGCTAGATCACTTCCAACACCCCTCCCCCCTGTCACTTACCGAGGCTTATACCACAACACAGGCTGTGTATAGGCAGCTTGTTATACATTTTGCTTCTAATCTATACACCATAAAGCCATTGTGCTAGACGGTGTGGGTTGCCTTACCAGACACGGGCTGAATGTTTATACATAAAGACATGCAGAATGACAGCTATCCCAAACCACTTTCATGGAAGGTGGAAGCAATGTAAATAGGGTATCTCAAGAATCCACATGATAAAAGTAAATCATAATACATTTGGGGAAACCCAAAACAAAGAACCCACTACAGGATTTCACGAGGTATCAACCCACCGATCTGTGTAACAACAAACCCAATTGAGGATAACGTCTCGCCTTGGGACAACATTGTATCCCCGCATTTGAAAATCGCAATTCATCGAATACGAATGACTCGAAATACGAGGGTATTTAGAAATCGCCGACTTCGTGGCGTTACTACAAACAGAAACACCGAGCTGGGATGTAGGGGGCTATAAGGTTTCAAGATGTTGATGCAGCTGCTGCCATCTATTACAGCCACCGTGTTCAAAGACAGGGCGAAAGCAACAGTTCGAGTAATTGTGTAAGGTTTCGTTAGCCGAGCGGGACGGGATCGTGCATTTTGATCGCGGGTTTATAGTTTGAAAGTCACGCAGCGTCAAAACACACCGCGAGACGCTTCACTTTATGTAACGCAACAAACCCGCGAGAGAAAGACAACGATAATGAGCAACATTAAACCATGGTGAGAGGACGGGGCTATTCTTAAATTAAACACAGCGGTTAAAGTTTGACTACACACGAAAAAACTAACGCTAAACGTGTCAATGGAGAAACCCGTAGATAAAGACGGAGCGACGGACATTGAAGTTTGTTCGGGGGGACATAGGGCTCGATGGCCATTTCAACCGCAACAAAAGAAGCTTACCTGCACACAAAGTTCCCAGAAGAAGTGAACAAGTCAGCCATGAAAACGACATGTTAGGCTTTGAATACACGACTCAGGTTTTCGCTTTTTCCCGTCGCGAACATTAAAACCCGGGTTGTCCGAACATGAGTCCGCGGATCAAACGGACCACAGGCCTCCGCGGTCCTCCCGGTAGCCGCAGAGCGCGTGAATAGCCGCCGCGCAACAATGTTGCACGAAAAAGACAGGGACGAAGAAATTCCGTACGTCCCTCAATGAGTTCACCGCTTCGCATCGGAATCACATCCACGCTCGGGAGGACGATCTCTTCCACGTTTGGCGACGAAACCTCAGGGCGCTTCCTTGAGGTTATTTAGTGGAATAGTAGCACCACTGCGTCGGCGTAGGGGAGGTCGGTTGGGGTTTACATGCATGTTACTGATCTGTGTCCAAAATGGCTTCTAAATGGGGAATGGGCTGCAAACAGGGAAACCCGGATGTGTAAACACAAAGAGGGGAATTCAGGCAGCTAGAGTGACCTTACCGCCACACCGACGGTGCGTTCATGAAGGGATCGCCCTATTCTCTCTCACAATTCGACTGAACGGCATTGTCTTTGGGCATAGTTATTCTACTGGCATTTTCATCGAAGAACTACACGGTCGCTAGTCAAAGTAGGCATTAAGCCACGAATTGGATCTTGCAAATTCCGACTGTTTTCACTCACATTTCTATGGTGTGTGTGTGTGTGATTAAGAGATAGATACAGACACTTTACAGACATGCAGACTAATAACGTTATAATAAGATTGTAATATAGGAATGATGTAACATATAACTATATATAGGCTATACTTATATTTGATTCTAATAGCATATCATTTATTAAATTTAAAATATAATATATTAGAATAAAAAATATATACATTTGCCTTTCTAGTCAAAGAACCATGTCGTGGTCATTAAAGAATATCTCCCAAGGTGAAGGAATATTAAATCGCCATTAGGCATTAGAGTCTCTATAGTGTCTAGACTAATGGAAAGTTGGTGACACACATACACGCACGCACACACACACACACACACTAAATGGTTTAGGAATAAGGTTAGGCAGTTCATCGCTCTTAAACTAGTGGAACGGAGCGTAACACAAGACAAGGCATTTCCTCATTAGGACTATCCTATACTACCCTGTAATTCAATATAGGCCATGAGGGAAACAGTGCACGGACAGATGTGTGGTCATGACACACGGGACCAACATGATTGCATGTGAATGTCAAGGATTAGGAGTCCAAGTCCGAATGTGGGATTCTTAGACAATGGCCTAAATAAGGGGGGAGTAATTCAATTAATGTACATTCCAATTATTCCTAGGCTAGGCCTATATCTGATCTTTGTGGGGAGTTTGTTTCTATTCTGAGCATTTTAAGTGGTCCATAAGAGGCAGATGAGGGGGTCGCTGACCTATGGATGGCACTGTCCCTCACAACAGGCTTGTTTTACGGTAGGCCTTTAGGCCAACAACTTGCATTGCTGGATGCTATGGTCACTGAGTCACTGTAAACCCATACCTCCTCACTATGACTGTGTTTAAATCTGCTTCAGGATATATCTATGAGCACCCGCCTCTGGAAATGTTCCCTCGTTTATGCATGTGCGTGTTATAAAGACTCCGCCGTCATCGTATTTCAAAGCCTGGGGTGCGCCGACCTCTTAGTAAAATAGATAAATGACACTAGATGGTAGCAGTGTTCTCCAGGGCGTGCTAAAACCCACCTGTGCATTGCCCCCATTCCCCTCCCCTCCCCTCTCTGGATTTATGAACCATGTATGGAGACATTTAATGGAGTAGACTTGTCTGCAGTCATTTTGACATCTTTTTCTTGTTGAATTGGGATGAGTTATGATGCAGCTGTTCCTTTTTCTGTCCTATGAAAACAAAACATGGGACCTGTATTTCAACATCATTAATAACTGATTGTAGCACTACTACTTTGTCCAACCTCAATATTTTTCTGTTTCTCAAAGCCTTGCGAGAACTGCCTCTTCCATCGTTTATTATATCAAAGTATACACAACAGTATTGTACGGTCTCATTATGCTAGCATGGGGCCCTCTCCTCTGGGGCCAGGTCACCCTAGATACAGTGGTTGGAGGAGTTTCAGAAGTAGTTGGCCACCCTGCGGAGGGACTTGACGTTAGGGTTCTGGGCCTGCCAGTCCATGTGGGTGCCGTAGTCTCCCCTTTCCACCAGGTACATGCGCCCGCGGTAGTTGGGCTCCTCGTACAGCACCCAGCTGGGGAACGGGAGGGAAAGGAACCGTGTTAAACCATGTGCTCTACTAAACCAAGGGAAGATGTTGGATAGTGTTGTTGTTGTTGTTCTGTGCTTGTCAGCTGTGACACTAAAACTACCCATCTGGAGTTAGTATAGGTTTTTAAGAGGTACCGAACACTGAAAGGAAACCTTGGTCACAGCACCATCTCTGGTGAATACGGGTTACTGCAGTTTCTGTTTTAGCTCAAAGAGATTCCCTCTCGGAGGTCCTACAGCCAAATGACCAATGAGTTACTAAAACTAAAACACTGTCAAGTAATTCAGTTTGTAAGCAGAACAGAACCAGAACATTGAAAAGGATAGAAACGGGGCCCCCAGAACCAGAGGTGCTATACAGGTCCCTATGGGACTATTGCTGTGAGGACACGTACGCTCCGTCTCCATAGGCCTTGATGGAGTTAACGCAGTCCTTCACCATGCCTTGCCCCTGCAGGAAGGGACAGTCCTGGCACAGCTCCACGCACTGGCCTGCGAAGTTGGCCTCCTCAAAGAGCTCCACCCTGAAATGCTCCCCATGCTGGGGAAGACCATCAAGACCATCAATCATTCCATCAAGACGCCATTTCCATACATTTAATTTCCCCCATACCTATACGGTATATCTGGGAACTGAAGGCTTTATATTGTCAAGCCTTTTGAGACCACCAACGTTCCAGGGTCAGTCCCGGGGGGCCTCACCATGCGGATGGGCCTGCAGGAGCCAAGGTGGTCGTTGTGGGAGTTCCAGCGCTGGAACTCGGGGTACTCGCCGTGCTCCAGGATGTATTGCTGGCCCTTGAAGTCGGGGTGGTCGTAGCACACGAAGGCGCCGCTCTCCACGCGGACGGAGTTCACCCGGTTCATGAAGCCGCGGTCCTGGAAGTTGTCACAGTCGCCGCAGACCTCCAGCTGTCTCCCTGTGAAACATTTACCCTCGTAGAACACCACCTATAGCCACACCGGAAGGGGAGGGTTTGGACCGAGACGGATGATTCCGGTTTCAGAAAGTCCAACCATCAGTTGTACCATGAGTTGGTTGTTAAGTCAGGTTGTCAACCCCCATTTTACAGGTTAGTTTATGTTATTCCCTCGCATTAGATGGAATGGCCCCATCTGGTAACAACAAAAGCAAGTTCACTTTGTGCCCACTATCCTGATCTCTTTGTTTAACTTTGCTGTAATTTGTGTTGTTTGTTATTATTTTTGCAGGAAATAAAACACCTGATTTGTTTGTGAGATATATTCACATAACCAAAATGCAATGTTGGCTGTTCTCTTTGAGCCGTTCTATGTGGAGGATCTATCCTAAGATGGTACACCCAATGACGTGGTCCTCACCTTTCCAGAGTACTGCGACATTTTGACCAGGTTTTATTCCAAACTTGTCCCAGAGTTTACAAGTGGGATCATTTGGGACAGCCTGATATATACAGGTCAATAGAGTCTGCGCAGGTAGCGCGAGTCCCATCTGACAAAAGGTTCAACAATGAAGGGTTTAGATGTTTCGCCAAATGGACAGTTTCCCTTAAATCTGCCTGTGCTGATAATGGACTTTGGGCCTGAGCACCACAATGCAGCCAGCAAATATTTCTGCTTTGATTTGGCTTTTGGTCTGTGGCACAGTGAGGCTGAGTGAGGCTTGCAGGGAGACGAGGGCTCATATGGCTGTAAAATGTTTTATTAGCATTGGATAGATCGGATTGGTTAATTGAATGAAGTGGTTGTTCAAATAGAGTGTGCTACAATGTGTCACCCAGGGTTGTGAAGTGCCAAAAGTGTGACAACGCTGTGAATATACTGTGATAAGAACATAAAGGGGAACGACCAATATTCCTGTACATGCTATTTGACTTTTCTTATCAATGACATCAACGAGAATAAACCTCGTAAAAGGATCAGTATTCCCGTGGGCATCTGTTGGCAGCATTTTTTACTATTGGGCCCCGGGTCCCCGGGACAGGTTTACAGTGGGGTGTTACCCCCACCCCCTACATCTTAATCCAAATATGGAAACGACTTTTGGAAAAACTGTGAATGGTCCCTTTAACGTCTTGGCAGGAGAAACACTATCAGCGGGAGTCTTGGCTGGAACTTCAAAAGAACTACCCCCCCACCTCTCTACCCCAGATCCCCCCGCCCGGTTCCCCCTGTTCCTAGACTGAAAGAGCAGGCAGGTGGGACAGGACGCGGGCCAGACAGGGGTTGGGGGGGCATAACTCAATGACAAACCCGGCTCTGAAGGAATGACTCCCCGCTGGATCACCTCTGCTCCCTGTATAGACGAGATCAATAGCAGATTAACAGTTTACAACCGGCTGTCTGGCCACACCCCAATCCAGACGTTTCAGTTGAACAGACTCGCCCCCCTGAGCCATATTCATGCGTCCGCTCCAATGGGCTCAATAGGGCAGTAATGTATGGATGAGTGATGACAACGACTGGGTTAAATGACATAAGCCGTGGCATTTATCCCCTCCTTGGGCAAGCCAGCAGAACCCACCTACAGCAAACATACTGTACCTTTCACCCTGTCTTTCTGTTCATAAAGACTTGTTTGTACCAGGGTGATTCATAAAAAAAAAATGTTCGCCTTTGAATCATGTGCATTAAAGGAGAACTCCGGTGTAAAATGGTTCTGGGATACATTTAGTATGATAACGAGTTTGAATGTTTGATATAGAGCAAAATAAATCCTATACGACGCGAAGCTAAGTTGGATGTTTTTATCCGATTCTACCAAAATGCTATACGTTTTGAGTCATGGCATCAACGGGTGAACTACTGAAGGTATTGTGGGTATAAAATATGCTTTTTTTTACATCAGCCGATGCCCACCGTGACTCAAAACGTATAGCCTTTTAGTAGAATCGGATGAAAACATGCATTCAACCTATACACGAGTTCGACTTTTATGGACCAAAGGTGGTGGCCGCCCTGTTTGCATACCAGCCATCAGCAAAGGGGGCCCTCAGTGGCTCCAGACTGGGGCGGAAGCGCCGGAGATGGCTGGGTATAAAAGGCAAGGCAAGGCAAGGCAAGTGTACTTGTATCGCACAATTCAGCAGCAAGGCAAAACCAGGGGGGAAAGGCTGCGCTTTCATCACATCCTGCAATCCTACAGCACACAGGTATGGAGATTTTTTTGCCGCTTTGTTGATATTGATCATATGGATTCAGGGTTTTAAATGTGGACTCTCTGTCATTTTCATTCGTTTGTGTTTAGAGTTTGGATGTGAATTGGATGTGGTGATTTTTTTTCCTGTTTTCACCTGCCATAACATAAGTTAAAAGGAAAAACGAAATGCTTTATATTAAACATTCGATTTTCATTTATACCATAAAAAAAGAGTTCATCCATCAGAAAATCAGGACTTGAGGGCATGAAGGTTTGCTTGGGGTGCAGTAGTGCAGAAGGTGTAGTGAATGCAAACAGGAATGAGAGTCGAAGTCGCATAAACATCTGATAGACTTAATCTACTGTGTAATGCATTAATCTACTGTGTAACGAACAAAAGACAAACACGTGTCTCACGATAACAGAGAGACAAGGTGTTCCCCAGATGTTCACCGGGGAGCACAACAAATAACCAATTTGCTGCTTGTCTTTCAAATCTCGGTGTCAGCACTACAACGGAACCATGAAGCTCCTGCTGTTGTCCCTTGCTCTTGCTCTGGTTTTAACCACCGGTAAGTTGGTCACTGATTCTCCACTGAGCAAACAGCAGAGAACAAACACCGCCTCGTGCTGATTGGCCTATTGCACACTCTGACCTCAAGACGACCTCATGTCCGGATTGGCTTTCGATCAGCGGCACACGTGCCAAATTACTTTTCATATGAGCTCCGCCCTTGTAAGGTGTGCGTTCTTATCTAACGAGGTTATATTTAATTGAGTTTTTGGGATGCGTAGACGCTTTATGGCCTATACCTATACCTATTATGGCCTATACCTATTGCTATTTCTCAAACAAAGACATCCCACCTGAAGTTAGAGTAGACACTGTCATAAAGATAAGAGGAATCCTAGGTCAAACATATTTGGTGGAAGGGATTGTACCAATCTCTCTCTCTCTGATGCGCTCTCTCTCTCTCTCTCTCGCTCTCTCTCTGTTCAGCTAGCGCTCTGACCTGCCACCGCTGTGTGTCCCGGCGGGCGGGGGAGTCATGTGACCTGCAGGTGGAGCACTGTATGCCAGGGAAGGATGCGTGTGCGGTTGCCAGGTTCCTCCGTTCCCCGTGTGAGTTGCCGTCCCCAGACGCAGCACGCCCCATCCCCCTCTATGAGTATAACAAAATGACTCAGTAACATAAGCACATTACATTCAAAATGGCACTTATTTCCAAATCACAAGTTCAACCAGCTCTAAAAACACCTTGACATAGCCCTATTCAGATCATATCCGTAGCTATTGTGCCACAAAACACTCATGGCACCGAGCTAGCCGAGCTACACTAGCGCGCCTCGCTTGAACATCCACTTGGATAAAACGTGTTTTGACCTGTTTCCTTCCTGTTTCTTTCAGATGGGGAGTACCAGAAGTGCATGGCGATGAGCGACTGTGAGATGCTGAAGGCCAACGCCTACATCAACATCAAGTGTTGTGACGGTGATATGTGTAACACTCACTAGAACGTGAGCACGGCGCGAGGCCCACCGTCTACTCGGTGTTGATTGGCCCCCCCAGAGCGACGGGGCCCCGGGATGATCACTGGGGTACAGCAGTGACCCCCCACCCCCCTCCTTTTGTTTTGGTTGCTTTACCCCCCGAATAAAGGCTTGAAAAGAAATCTCCGTTTGTCGTGACGTTCTACTGTTTAGCCCGACTGAAAAAGCGAAGGTAGGGAAAATTATATTATTGAGGCAACGTTACATAATCACTTTTTGCTTTAATGATTACAATCAAAAACATTTGTACAACATTTTCAACATTAGAAAATGGATGCAGAAGTTGTATTTTTGGGGATGACAGAAACGCTTATGGAAAACAAATGGAGGGGACAGCGGAGACAGTATTGCATTGAAATGAAGTAGAAAAAGGAGCTGTATTGTTGGAGGAAAAAAAATCATTTTTTTCATGTAGCAGAAAAAAATGTCTTGGCTATACTTTTCCCGCCCTGTAGCCTATGTGTCCGTCGATGTCATTTTCTTATCTTTCGTTGCTGTGGTTATAAACAGTTAGCTTGTTAGCAAGTTAGCCTGAATAATAGCTTCATACTGAGGCTAACTGCGTAGGAGGTTCACTCCTGTTCATCAAGCACCCTAACATTTCTTTCTGGTACACGCATGAAGTTCTGCGTTTTGCATCAGTGCCAGAGAGTGTTGGATTGTGGGTAGGAAACAATAATTGACTCATCCTTTGAAAAATTGCAAATAAATAAACAATGTCGACATAGGGGGGAGAGAATACTGCTAAATAACAGAGTAAATCAGAGCCAAACAGGGAGTATCTTGATATTTAGTACCCTGGGGGAAGGGGAAGTGTACAGGTGGAGTCAGCTGAGGTGAGGGAGGAGTGGTGTATGGGTGGAGTCAGCTGAGGTGTAGGAGAACTGGCAGCTAGCCTTCAAGTAACGGGATATCCCAGTGCAGTGTCCTGTGCGTTGATTGGCTGGCATCTACATCATGGAGCAGGACGTCTTTCCTGGCTGCGTGCCTCCGTCAATCTTCTCTGCCTCCAGGATCATCCTCCGGAACACCTCCACAGCGGTCTGGACACACACACACACACACACACATAGAGCCACAAATACAAACACCCACCCAAACTGTAACTCACTATCATACATGTACTTGTATGTACAGCCTTACACACACACCTTTACACCTTGAGCAAAAACTAAAAAGTAAGACCGGTTCCAAAACACAGTTGATGCCATAGCCGTTTCCTATTTTTGAGCAAGCGCCAGGGTTTTTGGCACAGGTTACCAACCCCGCAGTTTTGGAACCGACTCAACGCAGCGAAGGCAGCATCTCAGTAGGCATATGTGAAGATATGGTACCTGGTTTTCCTTAGCGGAAGACTCCATGAAGGCAGCATTCCAGGACTCAGCCAACGCTTTCCCCTCCTCGCAGCTGATGACTCTGGGAAACGGAGAGACCGAAGTCAGCCCTGGGCAGATCCTTTTTTACTCGTACTCAAACAATATTACAAACTAGCGCCACTGCTACGGCTAACCTGATTCCGGTTCAAATACAAACATAGACAGAAAGATAGCTTAACATAAACATCACATAGAATTTATACATATATATCAATATATATATATATCAATATATCAATATATCAATATATATATATATATATATATCAATATATATATATATATATTGTAATATAGCTATAGTTGATAATTAACTTAAATCCTCTGCGGACGGAATGTCTCTTCAGTACTAGCAACCGTATGCATGGAATGGCTAGCTCGGGCATCCAAGCTACGGTACGCCAAAGTGCAACCTAGTACCACTTTAGCATCTAATTGACAGTGCATGCACAACATACCGTTCCATATGTAGGTCATTCTTGTTTCCGACCAACATAATCGGTACTCTGTATTGAGAGGGCGAATAGCAGGCACGCAGTGAGTAAATACAGTGTATGTTCGGAATGTTTTTATCCGCCTCCGAAAATTGAGGGAAAAACAAATGAACTCTACTTACTGCACTTTGCCAACCATGTCCAACAATTTTTCATGGATGACTTGTACGACTTCAAAACTGGAATAAACCCAATTATGCACAGTCTTAGTAATGATGAGCACAGTGAACATACAGGAATTCAGCGTTGCAAGATAAAGACCGTGATGGAATACCTCTTGTTCGATGTGACAGAGTAGACCAGGATGTAACCATTGATGTCTATGGAGTACGTCTGTGGAAAGATGGAGTACTCATCCTGGGAACGAACACACAGTACGATTTAACAGGTCACTTTAAACAACAGCAAAATGTTTATCTCTGACTTACTACTGGAGGACAATATCATGCATGCTGTCACTCTGAGATGTATTAGGTAATATATTGATAAGGCTCAACTAGAGGTTCATATATATATGTACTGTCATTAGCCTTATGACACAAAAGTACACAAGAAGATACATTTGCTTGCTTTTGGCTAAAGGCGTATTAAGGCCTACCTGCCCTGCCGTATCCACCAGCTGCAGATGGTAATCCTGTCCGTTTATTGTGATCATTTTAGTAAACGCTGAGGGAGAAAGACAGAATGCGTTAGCTCACATGAATGGGGAATCTGTGTTTGTGTGGAATTTTCAGAAATGTTTTTCATTGAAACGTTTAGTAAAAACGTACATGAGGCGAAAACGTTCTGCATAATGCTGTAGAAATGAAGATGGCCAAACGGTATTCAGTTACACTGGGGTTGTGAGTTTCTGTGAGAGTAGCTGGCATGTCTGTATCTCACATTATCTCCAAGCCTGCCTCACTCTGCTCTATGCTGACACTCACACTTCAATTTTGTGTTAAACATACACTCAGGTTATATATAGAAATGGACACAAATCCCACGCAAACCTGCATGTACACACAGACACACACAGACACACAGACACAGACACAGACACACACACACACACACACACACACACACACAAACAGACAAAAACTAATCTGGAGGGCTGTTAAAAACCCTTTTCATTTCTCAATTGAATTAGATTCATGAGAGATTCAGTCAGGACATGTGGGAATAGGTTGTGTTAGCCGATTGTGACAGACAGACAGAGCTGATGAAAGTGTTGCATGATGCTGCTTTCCCAATTTCCATGAGTGTGGTTTCTCAGCTGGTTTCTTTGGGAAACCTCCAAAAAAGGAACTTTAGCTAATGCAGGAGGCAGTGCTGAAAACAGACATATCCATCACTTTTTTACGACTATTCAAGAGATTCTTAGAAATAATAACTACGAAGGACAATATGTTGGTACAATTCCCTGGTGTTAGATGCTTTCCTTATATTCCCGGTCAAATGATTGATTAGTCCATCAATAACGCCTACTTACTATTTTCTATCGTTGGGTCATACGAGTCCACAAACTGGCCTTCAACAAACTGAATTGTCAATGAGGACTTCCCTGTGAAAATGAAAGAAAAAAAGAAAAATGTTAATTTCCAACGGACACCCCCTGTTGGTGATGATAATGATAATAGTCTACAACAATGCAACAATCACACAGTGGTGGTCCTTCCATCATCCTCACTCCTCTCTGAGTGCCATCTTGCCAACATCCATACACTCATCACATGCTCATGGTCCTTATATGTATTTTTAAATAGTGAAGTAGAACAATTGAGGCAAACTCAATGCGCTGAAAACGTTAATGGTGGAACTGATGAGCATCTCGTTAAACATACATTTTATCGATCAATAAAAGCTGTGGGGATGCGTTGCATCCATCCCCTCCTTACATCAGGACACACATTATAACAGCTTGCCACACTGGGCCTTCTGAGTGATATCCGGACCACTGGTCTCACCTGGGAGAGACTAGTGGTGAGACTAGTGGTCACGACGTCCCGCTGGAGGCCTCGTATCTCAGGCTCTTATACTTCCACGGCATCGCGGGACTCATGTCCCCGCCACACCGCCTGTCATGTACCGTGTACAGGAGCCGCACGGTAAAGCGCGTTGATGCTCACACTCTGGCTAGCAACACCTTAGCCTGCTATCTATGTTCCCGGATCAACCGTGCGGTCCGTCGTGGTGTTTCTGTGTCTGTTGCGGGTTCAACACTCACCTACGGATCTGTACCCCAGGATGGCGATTTTCCTTGATTTTGGCTGCGGCATGTCTGGTCCTGGTTATCGCATCTAGTCCTCGGGGTGTTCCGCAACCTCCGACCACAAAAGCATCCGCCGCACACTCAAGAGGCGCGGGAGATACTCGACATACAGCCTTACACGGTGGAAGTCGAAATCCTTATTCTTGGTGATTCAAATAAATGTTTGTTTGGACAACGGCGGAATGTGTTATATTTTTCGGCCAGAAAAAGCATGGGGTTGCCTATCTATAGATCTATTACAACTGCGTCACTCCCCTTTGCGATGTAATGAATTAGTAATGACAGCCTGATTCTGGTAGGCCATACGCGAGGAAAAGGCGGGTGTTTTACCTAATAGAACACCCTGATTGGATGAGCTAGCTGGCTGTCAACTGAGAGCGTCCACGTTCTATAAAAAGCCATTGGCCGTGATAGACTTGATGACGTTCTGGTGGTCGGAGGTGGTGTCGTTCACATCCTTAGGCCAGCAGGGAACCCTACCATAGTCACCAGTACAACTCATTACTCAATATTACCTATAATATTACCTATATAGCCCAACAAAATCAATATGTAGGCTACTCACTAAATAAACCCTTAACATCAATTCTGATTGCGTTGAGATAATTGAGTAATTAATTCGTCAAGGCAATACATAATTAATGTCGTATTTAATGTAGTGATGTACAAACACACTTTTGCGTTGCGTACCGCACGTGTACCGTATAGCTCAGAGCAATTTCAAAACAAAAGAATCGACTTTTGCTTTACCTATAGATGACCAGTAGGTGTCACCACAGGGCCACGTATGACGTACTTGGAAATGCCTAGATCTACAGTATGTACAAATACTCCATGGCCATAATAAACATATATTTGTATTACGATACAAAATAATGTGATTCTGTTTAATTCATAGATAGTAATAGCATAATTTATATGAGACATTGTTTGTGTTGTATTTCATTATTTAAATTAATTCAACAGCATATTCAGTATTTATCTACAATTTATCCGCACTTGTTTAGGCATTTATAATGGATAGCATACATCGAGACCATAACTACCCTTGAATAGTTGCAGATATGTGGTACCCCTACCTTGGCCAGACATGAGTCAACAATGGTTGAAGAACTCAGACTGCCATTAGTGGGTTGAGGCCACAAACAGACTGACATTCCTATCAGACTGTCTGAGCGGACGACCTGAGGGGTGGGGGGCACGCTCACACTTGCAGTGAAGCAAGGAATGATTACTTAGGATTTGTTAAGACACATTTCAGCAATAAAAAGTAAATTAAAATGTTTCATGTTGAAACGAAACTGGACACAAATATTGTTTGATGTGTCTAAAATTACCCTGAGGGTTATGGTTGTGTGTGCAGTTTTCCCAGTCCCCTATGACCAGTAAAGTCATTCCCAGGCCTTTCTTGGCCCAATACTACTTAATCACCGAAATGTCCCACAGTGTGACAGTTACGGCAAGCTGTTTTGCTTCCACAAACATTTCTCAGCACTGGTGACCATGGAAGCCCTGTGTCAGCAGTAAATGGCTTGTTTTGCCTGACACATGGTGTCAAAAACCCAGCCTGAAATGGTTGTTCATTTCATTTCAAGAATTCAACATGAAGTCACACAATTATGTACATGACCACATACACATCACAGAGCCCCTTTGACATAAACACACACACTTACACTCAATGGACACAAACAAAGGCATACACACACACCCACACCCTCGCATACACACAAACACACGCACACACAAAAACAGAAACACACACAGACACACTTACACAAAATAATGCTTACACACACATTCACACACAGACACACGACCGCACCCGCTGCACAAATTACGCGGAGTCATATGTTTACCATATGTCATGTCAAGTTTTTCCAAAGCCTACAGATCTACATAGAAACACATGTTACCAGAGATTATGATATAGTGTAGCTCACATCGGCAGCAGTCTACTCATCGTCTGGCGAAGTGCAACAGTAGATACCTCCTGCCAGAACAACAGGTGTCTGACAAGATTGTTACACTCCAATAAAGGGCTTACGGGCCTGGGAGAAATAACACATTAAGCCCCTTCTGGAACGCTGGCCTTTGCTGCTTTGTCCCCATGTGATGGAAGCATCCCTGAAGTGTATGTAGGTTGCATGTGCACGTGTGTGTGTCCGTGTGTGTGTTTGTGTCCGTGTGTCTGCCTGTGTTTCAGTTTGTGTGTGTGTGTGTGTGTGTGTGTGTATGCGCGCACGTGTTTGCGGATGGATATATGTGTGCATGTGCGTGCACGTTATTTGCACGGGCCTGTGCTTGACTGTTTTGCGACAGTAGCGCCGGGCGAAAGTCACCGTGTGGCAACCCAAGAGTCACCGCGATGAGATGGCGACCGTGCCGATGCACCACAGATGAGAGGGCGTCCCTGAACACCCCCGTCACTCGTCTCTGTCCAACTCTCCGGCGCTGTGGCCTTTAGGAGCATCAGCCAGTGCAGCTGGGAGTTCATGTCCCTCTCTCTCTCTCTCTCTCTCTCTCTCGCTCTCTCGCTCTCTCTCTCTCTCTGTGGGGGGGGGGGGGG
>JAOPJJ010000134.1:6811841-6827985 GCA_027122795.1 Enchelyopus cimbrius
CTGACGGCCACCCGCACAAGAAAGCGTAGCGGACGAAGCGGACGAGGACGCGGACGGGGGGGGGGGACTGGCAGCCTCACCCCCCCCCCCTCCCCTCACCCCGTGCGTTCCGTCCCTCGCTCGCCGTTCAAGCTGCGTGCGGACACCACGGCGCTCAACCGCCAAGCCCAGTTCGATGTTTACCCAGCCAGGTTTGATACCCGGGGGAGTTTGGTGCTGGAGACCATGTGAGGCGCAAACAGGGGCCTCCCTGCTAGCACTGAGCAGAGCGGGAATCGGAGGGTGACCGAGATCTCTGTTGATACAACCGCCAGCCAATGCTAAAAATTTACAGTACGCATCGGATAAAAAATGTTTACCACAGTTAAAAATACAATTGTGTTATGCCTAACAATACGAAGAGGCTATCAAATCTGAAATCCAATACCTCATTAGTTATTAATTACAAACGTCCACATTTTCCATTGTACGTTTCCCATCCTGGAGTTGTTTATAGGCAGATATTTGCGTCAGTTGAAGTAATTATTAACTGCCTGCAATGCTTCAAGACACTGGATGTTGTGAAACCCTCGTTTTCTGTTTGTATCGCAAGTGTAATGAAGGCGTCTGTTTGTAATTGTTGAAGGCCACAACATGGGAAAAACATCCCTGTTATCATATCTGTCCCTGCACTGCTCATCAGTTCAGGGAGAGAAGAGCTCCATGGAAATCGTCACTAATTAGTAACATAGCTCTAATTATAGGTAACTATAATTGCACGGTAACCTATGTGATTCTCAAAAGGAAGCCGCCCCAATACTCAGAAATTATGCTTTAATTACAGACAAGGTTTTTTCTCTTGAAAACGGGCCTTTGAGCCCTTGATAATTACCCCGCTGTCAGGTGATCATTAAAACTTTTAATTGAGACTGTCAAGTGTTTTCCAACGGATTCCTCGATGCCCTTTCATTGTCCGCCGAATGAAAGCGCGCAACAGGTTAACCTTTTTCACCACGGCCGCCCGGCAACACGTAATGGGTGTTATCTGGACACTGTGACACAATCCCAAAGTAACAACTATTTCCTCTATGTCCTTGTTATCCACACAGCCCCCGCCCCCCCCCGGTTACAGAGGGGATCCATAGTTGTGTGAAGTGCAGCTCATTGGCTGCTCTCTCCCGGAGACGCCCAGTGATGTACACATCGCAGGGCCGGGGTCCATTTCCTTGTCATTTTGACAAATGAGCAGGTGGATGTTGCCACATGACGCCAGGTTGCTTTTGTCCCCCCTTGTGGAACATCTCACACCGAGGGGTCAGGGCCAATTATGCAATGTGCTAGCATTGATGTTGGAATCCATTATATCACAGCCATTTGGCCCGGCTGACGGATGTGTGTTACGCAAACAAAAGATTTCAATTAGAGAGTTGGGATCAGTTCATTTGTCTGGTGGCGATGATAACAGAGTCGTTGGCCTTTTAATTTCCTTTAAATTAGCCAGTAATGAGGCCATAATTGGCACCCGGGACATTCACATTCATATTTCACGAGACCGAAAAAAAGACGTGTGTAATTAAAGGGTTCATCTGACGGAATTCTCCTTCCAAGGAGACAATGTTCACCCAGCCTGTTTCGGCGATCCAATGTTGAAACCGTTTTTAAAAGGAATGTGCGTGTGCGCGAGTGTGTGTGTGCGCGTGTGTGTCTGTGTGTTCGAGTAGTGGGGTGCCTAACCTCCGGCTGGCGACACTGAAACATATGTCCTCCGTCATGTCTAAAAACACACACACACACACACACATCAGTGCATATATAATCTTCTAAAAGGACTTGTTATTATTAGGACATGAAGGCATGCAGAACATGGGCAGCATGTGTGAGGCAGAGCACTCCCTTCAGACACCACACCCTCTTAGGTTTGGGCAGACCCGGCATTCCCCTTTCCATTTTTATGACCGTGGAGCCATGCTAGCACATACCTCTGTTTTCAGCACTCGGCCACGCCCTCTCACGCTGACAACCATTTGTTGTGCTAGGGATCTTGCCATCTAAAAATAGGAGCATGTTTTTCTACACAGTGTTTTCGCTGCTGTAACGAGAGTGACACGCAGGCCTGCCTTGTGATATTACACATATCCCCTGTAATCCTACACAGGACACGTGTGAGGCAACTGTGAGATGCTAAGCACCCAAATATCTTTCTGAGTCAATGATATCCTCACTCCATCAGGTATTGCCCACCGCCACCATGGCCAGCAGTGTGGTCAGTGCTGCAGAACATACCCCCGCCAATGTAGCATTAACCAGCAGTATGGTCAGTGCTGTGGTACAAATCAGCACCAATGTAGCAACCAGCACTGTGCTGCGGAATATAGCCCCTCCTGCCTTTAAAGCATTAACCAGCAGTGTGGTCAGTGCTGCGGAATATAGCCCCTCCTGCCTTTAAAGCATTAACCAGCAGTGTGGTCAGTGCTGCGGAATATACCCCCTCCTGCCTTTAAAGCATTAACCAGCAGTGTGGTCAGTGCTGCGGAATATAGCCCCTCCTGCTTTTAAAGCATTAGCCAGCAGTGTGGTCAGTGCTGCGGAATATAGCCCCTCCTGCCTTTAAAGCATTAACCAGCAGTGTGGTCAGTGCTGCGGAATATAGCCTAGACACTTAAGCATTAACGAGCAGCACCCCCGGCGCTAACGCTCGTTAGCATCAAGCCTTGTCATAACATCGAGCCGCGTTGGCATATGGCGGAAATTACGCCGGCGTGCCCGCGGTGTTGTGACTACGCCGACCCCCCCCAGCTCGCGGTGTACGGCGGTGAGTTTAAAGGCCGATCCTGGCCGGAGGGGTAAAGGGCAGACGTACGCCGGCGCCATTCGCGGACGTGTGTCTATGAATCACCGTGGTCATGAGTTTCGCTCTCCTCCTCCTCCTCCTCCTCCTCCTCCTCTTCCTCCTCCCCCAGATCGTGTTCGAGGTGGTCACCTCGGGGCAGAGGGGTGTGCTGGCCATCAGAGACGTGGCGGTCCAGGGCCACCAATGCAGTAAGTCCTCCTCCTGCATCCATCACCCATAAAAGGAAGAGCCTCGTCAAACGCTCATCGTCCGTTTCCTGACATCTGTCCAAATATTAATATCCTTCCCATTACATTTTCAAGGTGCCCAAGCGCGGCCCCCTTGAAACGCATGCGAGGGCTCTGAAAAGTTTTATGTCTGAAATGACGAGGTTTTTCCACAAAAGGGGCATAATACATTCTTGTAAATTGCCTTCATGTTACACTTGCGCATGCACACACTCACACACACACACACACACATACACACGCTCATGCACACGCACTCACACACACACACACTCTTGGTAGAGCATAATTTCAAAACACTCTGGAATACACTTTGCAATGCAAACAATGCAACTGTAAAAGGAATTATACCGTTTAATTCCTTAATTTGATGCAGTAGTATATTAGCCCATGGAAAAACATGCTCCAATGAAATAAATAATATGCCACGTCCATAAGCATGATTAACACTGCGCCCGTGACAGATTAGTGTTTACCATGAGAATAATTGCAACTGTAACAGAGAACTAAATTGCATGCAATCTCACACATGCTTCTGTCTAGCATATGTTTGTTTGTTTGTTTGTTTGATAGAGCGTTTTAAATACGCCTTAAGTATTAATCAATACCGCAAGGCTTTTCCTTCTACTGATAAATACACTGGTCTGCCTCGCGTCAATGACCAAACCTGGTTAATGACATGCTAGCACACCTGGTAGCCATTAGAAATTAGATGGATTTGTATGGGCGGTTCACACGAATGTAAGTCAATCAATTGCAAAATAGCTACTTGATCATTGTGTGAATATGTAAAAGTGTGGGCCGATCAATAGTCCAACGAGCGGTCCATGACATTTCTTCAAGTGATTGGCAGGACGGTCGCATCGACACCTGAGCGGAGGAGACACAATTCATTTTCCATTCATGCGACCCTAAGGAATATCTCACTCTGGCTTGAAGTAATAATGACTTCAGTTGATCGGTCTGGTTCACCATCAACGGTGAACCAAGGGAATCGAGTGACGGAGAAAAATATATGTCATTCGGCATTGAAAAGACTCAGGTCAAAGTTATGAAAGTGGCTTAGTTTGAGAGGCAGCGGATATAATAGTCTTCAATAGGAGTGCGAGTCAATGATGAAAGTGATACAATTAGCTATTTCCAAGTCTTTGGAGATTTTGTTATGTTTCAAATCAAGGTCGTCCTGTTGAATTGCCCTATTTTCTTTCAGTGCTGAACAGGGGTGCTAATCAAAAACGTTCTACTTAAGTTTCATACCGTGGACCATCCTAATCAGTGAACTCTGTGACTGGATAATGAGCACGGTTGAAAATAAGAACAATGCTTTTTTAAGCGCTTTCAAAGGATACAAACAATAAGGAAGTTGAGAGTTCAAAGCTTATGGTCGGGTGTTAAATGTTTCGAAAAACAACAAAAGATTCACCCGAACCCCTTTCATGATAGCAAATCCTGAGACAATCACAGTGCCTTAATTACTTCCTCTTTTATTGTATATTTCAGTGAACACGCCTCACTTCCTGACCATAAAGGGCGTGGAGGTCAACGCCGGACAGACTGCCTCTTTCCACTGCACTGTCAACGGCCGCAAAAGGGACAACTTTCACCTCTGGCTCCAGGTTTGTTATTAAATATTATATCTATCCTGCTTTAGCGGCCGCCGGACGTCGATCGCCATTGTTGCGAGGAGAAACAAAAGAGAAAGAAAGAAAATACTGAAACGTGTATTTTATTGCAGAACTGAGGTTAAGGGCTTTACACTACGCCAAACATATGCCTGTAGACTATACACTAGAGACCTTTACTGGGATTAAGGGCTTTAGAATCAAGGCAAACCTCAAAACCCAGCCAAAGCTGTTTAGATAACCATAATGATTATAAAACCTGAGTCATTACAGGAAATTAATCTTTTTTCGTTTTTAAGCAATTTCAATTAAAACTAAAAAGTTTAATCTTGATGCGCTACAATCAAATTACAATCAAAATACAGATTATCTTCCCCACTAGTAGTCCTAGTCTTTCTCCTCTAGCCTAGTGTCACCACCTCCCCTTCAACACAATGCATTTTAAATTCAATACAAACCCCCCATTATGTGGTTCTCATGCTGGCTATCATTTCCCAGCAGCCCTAGCGTTAGAAGTAGCATCCTGGACTAGCAGCGCAGCAAACAGGCAGTGTAGCCTCACATCACTCTCCTAACCTATATAGGCTGTCAGGCGACGCAGGTTGTGTGGTGTACTTTATCTGGTGGAGGCAGAGCTTCACCGCATTCTCGAGGTTGACCTTGTGGCGGCGGCGTAGGTAGAGGCGCATCTGGCCGCCGAGACCCTGTCACCGTTTTGCCGCTAAGCACGCTGTCGCGCACGCCATCAGCGGGGGCATGGCGCCGGGTATAAGGTCCTCCGCCAGGTACTCCATCACTTTAACAAACACGTCCTCATTAGCACCGGAGCTGGAAAACAAACATTAAGTGAAGTCCCCCGATGACAGTAATGAAGAAATATTTCTAATGAACAAATGTCCCCCATCTGCCTGCTGTGAGGCGTGACAGCTGGGGGGAGCCCACTCCACCCTGTGTGTGTGTGTGTGTGTGTGTGTGTTGGTGCATGTGAATTTGTGGCACATTTAACCATGTTTGGGTTTTTTTGGTCGGTGTAAATCCCAAAGGAATCGGATGCAATACATCATTCAGATATACACACACACACACACACATAGCCTCCGATAGCACACAAGGTCAGGCCACTCTGCTAATTAAACTCTTCCATTTTGGTCCCCATGTGTTGTGTCCGTTCCAAACAGGGCATCGGTGGACGCGAGGCCCCCATGAAGGCCACCAAACCTTGGAACAACCGGCGCTTCATAGGCACTTTTGACGTGGAGAACACAACCAAGGGCGACTCTGGCCGCTACCGCTGCATCGTCCACTCGGACAAAGGGGTCGGAGTCTCCAATTACGGCGAACTCACAATAAAACGTAAGTGCGATCGACCAAAAAAACGACAACAACAAAAGATTATTTTTTTTAAACAAAACGCGGAAAAAACAATATGTCCGCCGGAACACGGCCATGTTTTCCCAAAGAACAACAACAACGTGGGCCACTTTGGGGTTCCTCCATGACCTCTGTCGGCAGAACAAAGTCCAGAGGAGATGAGCAGGGACCACTGGATACAAAAAAGGGAAAAGGGGGCCCCTCAAAGGGTTTGCTAAAAATACAAGCCCTGGTTTTATGTTGATTTGTTACCCGGAGGACCTTAATAGGTTCTCCCCTGTTGCCGCTGCCCTTGACTGAACACAATTGCACCTACAGGAGCACAAAGGCCCCGGGCGCAGGGGTTTACAGTAGCCCGGCTGATATAACACCGCCGTGGTCATTTGATAGGAATTTATTGAGTCGTCCGAAACTAAATCCTGCAAGGCCTCACTTTCCGATAGCCCCCGTAGCCCGGTAATGGCCTCCTATATTTCTTCACCTCAATTTTCTCCCCCCCTGCACTCTCAATTGAATTTACTGCCCCCTTCTTCTCTGCTCATTCTTTTTTTTTTTTTTGTATTCCAGCCTGTCGTGATTGATAGGTTTAATCCCGGCCGTCCGGATCGAGCTCTGTCAATCATTTCGCCGGAACGGCGGCGGCGCGGACACAGCGGAGTGAAACGAGAGGGAGATAGGGAGAGCGAGGCGGAGAGCAAGCGAGAGAGAACGATAGAGTAATAGATAAGGTGTCTCTCT
The DNA here is from genome assembly GCA_027122795.1 of Enchelyopus cimbrius. NCBI lineage: Eukaryota > Metazoa > Chordata > Actinopteri > Gadiformes > Gaidropsaridae > Enchelyopus > Enchelyopus cimbrius. The sequence continues at coordinate 6,818,630 of JAOPJJ010000134.1, forward strand.
CTCTCTCTCTCTCTCTCTCTCTCTGATGCTCGAGCAAAATATCTACCGACACAAGGGAAGCCACTCAGAACTACACTTCTGCATAAATCCAACCGCGCCTACACAAACATCGACTCCTCCTTGTGTACACACACACACACACTCACTTCCTTCGCTGATGCCGGCAGTATTCTCCAAGATTTTTTGCTTTTGACGCGTCTTAGGGTTGTGTTACGGGGACAAAACCGCCGAAGCGTAAAGTGTCTCCATCATAAAACTTTCACATGCAGCCCTTTTCCCCCTCTAGATTCCAGGATGTTTATCAGATCCTGGCTTCCCTCCGGATTCTGTTTTGAATTTTGCAGAGATTTTACATGCCTCAGCAATTTCGGCAAAAGCGTGACATCGGTTGCGGAGAAAATGAACATTTCGTCCGGTCGTAAGTGTAACACATCAAAGGCCCGTGCTCCTCTCTTATTCTCTCCCCCCTCGTAAAACAACCACTTGCCTGAGGCCCCCCCCACCCCCGGCCCAGCCCGGCCCTACGCGTTATAGACCGGGACACAGCCTCATAAATCCTCCTGAAACGTGCGTTCACCTCCTTGGATGACTTGAATGAGTTCTTTCTTTCACGTGAATTACCGTGAGAGTCATTCAGTGGATTATGAACTCATGAACTCCGCTCATTACTGTCAGAGCCGTCGCTTCAACATGAGGAGAGTGGATGCCTGATTATCCAGGATAATCACTTGTGCCTTTTCATGCCAGCGCACCGTTAGATTGATGTGGCCGGGCGCAATAAGCCACACCCACTTCCCCTCCACCCACTTTTTTCAAACCCACCGGTGTGAGATCCACGGTCCGCCCCAGCGCCGCCACTCCAGTGCGGCCCATATAAAGAAATGTTGGGTACCCCGCCCCCCCCCCCCGTCTGACAGCCTGCCAGCTGTGTCTGACCAGATCCACATGGGCCAGGAGATTAGTGCAAGGAGGATGCTAGCTTGGGTGCGAACCGAGCACCCTGCCCGGCGCCGGTGTCACCGCTAACGAGAGAGGTCGCCAGAAAATGAAAATCGAATAGCAGGCCCTGATGGAGCTCGACATTTTTCCCCTCCGCCGCCGCTCCTGCTCGCAACGAGGTCCGATCGATAACGCCCTCACGGTGGTCCAATTAGGAGAGCCAGCGACATGATGAGGACCTCTCGCATGCTAATGAGAGACGCCGGGCAGATGTGCTGGTACAATTACAGGAGGTCTGCCGCGCTATGAGCTGTTAGCAGAAAGTTGCTAACAACAAAACACACTGTTGTGTCTTTGTCTTCTTGTACTTTTGCCGTGAAGTGTAGGACCTCATTCACAAACATACAAAGGCATTCTTTAATGCATTGTTTCCCAAAGACTGGGTCGCAACCCTCAGTTGGGTCACAAGAGATTTTTTTGGGGTCGTCTTGTCACAACGTATGTCTGATGGAGGGATAGCCTACTGTACAAGTTCTGAATTGATAGCAAAACTGGTGAAAAAGACACAACTTCGTCCTTCATAACAAACTTGAATTTCCTAACGAGGACTTACATAGGCCTACACAAAAATAATAATAATCTCCGTCTTCTGTCCTCATCTCCGGCACTCTCCTCATTCGCATGATCGCGCAGCCAACAAGGCCATTCTCGTTCCAAAAGCAGTGCCGAGACCCTCACCTTGCGTGTTAACCCGCATATTTTGCCTGGCGAATTGCTGATAGATTGATAGCATTTCATACCGTTTTCAAAGAGCCACAAGTGCCTTGATTTGCCCGAAAAATATAAAAAACTTCTAGTGCATTTTCAAATCAGAAACACTGATGTTGTTAATGATAATGGAAGCGTGCCATAGTACATTGCGCCACGAGGACAATGATGGATTTGCAGATCTAACTTTCGGGTAAGCCTATGCACTTTTTTTTTTTTTTTGCATTGTCAGTTTTACATTAAACCATAAATATTTGGCTACATCATGTTCCGAAATAACAATAAAATATTATTTGTAAAATAACATAACAATAAAATATAATAATTAATGGTCGATAATGGTCAACTCCACCTTTATTTTGTGATTTACGAATAATGTCTATTGACTTGGGTCGCGATGGCTTGTGACTTTTAAATTGTGGGTCCCCAGAAAAAAAGTTTGCGAAATACTGCTTTAATGCAATGCCTAGATTTGTGCTAATGTGTACGCAAGTAAATTCTTGGTCCGGCAGCAATGCGTGCTTACGCTTGCGTGTGTGTGTGTGTGTGTGCGTGCGTGCATGCGTGCGTGTGTGGATGCATTACTATGTTCGATATTTGCGCACGGCCCTGGCGGTCCAGCAGGTGCAGAGGGTAGACCAGGGCACAGCTGTCGCAGTCCGTCCGGGTTCCTGGTCATTCTTCTGATGACAGCTGCTGCCCGACCCTTTGCGTGCGGCTCTAGAGCTCTCTGCCCCGTCTTAATTCTCAGTCATATATAAAAAAAGGAATAAAAAAGGCATTGTGAAGTGCTACTCTGTGAGGTTTAAATCGTTGGAAAGGAGTTAACGTCCCTTAGCATTCCTGGCGGTGCTTGAGTGTATTCCCCGACAAAAAAATGATATTCATGCTTTGGTGCTCGAACACTGGAGTCATTTCTTTGGTGCTAAGCTTTTTCTAGCATTAACTTGAGCAAAAGTAAGCTAAGTTAAATCAGCCGCAATTGCCACAATGCATCACCCTGCATAGTCTCACTTGCTACACAACCAGACTGAAGGGATGTTTAGACGAGATGGTGGCAGCCAGCCGTGTGTGCGTCTGAAATGAACAACCCTGCACACCATTCAACATAACCGTATTGACCGGATGCCGTAAGACTGTCTCCATTCTATTTGGCTCATTACATCGGTGTAACACACACAACACCACACCACAACAGGCAGTACAACTCGACACTTCATAATGCGCGCTCACCGGTCTCTGTCTGGCGTTGCCGTACTTCCTGACCCTGTCAACGGTGTGAGTCACCAGCTGAAATCTGTGTTGCGCAAAAAGTGACCATTTGGTCCTGTGTACCACAGCAGGCTCCGTCGTGGACACTGTGTGATGATGAGCAGTTGGCCAATTATCTGAAAACCACTTTTTTTCACTTTGAGATTTTGTGGGAAAAAACACACATTTTCAACAAGACTAACCTGCTGTACTTTTCTCCTTCCATCTGGCAAGATGATTTATTTATTTTATTTGTTGATGTTCTTTTTACAACGTACAACTTATATATAATATGAAAACAATAAACCACAGAGAACATTACCCTTTTAAGAAATCATAAAGTTTTGAGAAAGAAAGTCAGGTTTGTTAATCATACTAGCCATTGTAAAAGGTATGACAGGTCTACATGAGGCGTAACATATTTACACTTACCTTTTATCAAATCGCGTCATCTCCAACATAACCTCTATTGAGTACAGTGGATTGATAATTGAGAACGCAGCCATAATAAATAACTCCACCTTAACAACAAGCCTGCAGGACGACCCCCTTAGTTCCGTTCACCTTCTTTTCTCATCTGGCTGCTTGTAGTCACCAATGAGCTTGCGTGTAAAGCCCACCAAAAGACCTGTTGGATTAGCTGGTTCAGTTTGGGTGATGTTTGACTATGTGGCTGGGAGCCCAGATTAGGAGTCTCTGAGGTCATCGTGAGGTAACCACCTGCTTTGCCAGTCACCTCACCCTCCTACTGTCTCTTCTTCTTCTAGTGATGGGTGTTTCCCCGCTGACTCTCTTCATGACAACTCCACCAGAGGCAGCCAGGCGAATAATATCATTATTCTGTTACGTTCGCTCTCATTAGAGCTGCTCATCCAAGGCTCGGGGACCTGGGAGACCATTGTGGGGCTTTGACAAGAGTGCAGATTCCTGAGTAGCACTTTAGCCACAGGCAACAGCGCTGCTTTCACGATGTCTAGCCTGTGGTTGCACCATGGGATGTTGTGGTTTCACACATCAACACAAAAGACAGTGTAAGAGTTTGTTATATCGGTGACCTGAACCTGTTTCCTGAGTTTTTCAGAATTTATGATTTTGACAGAATAAGCGCACATCTCCCCTTATAAAAGAGAAATTAGTTTCAATTTTCTGCCTGAAGCTCTGTATGCATATGGCTACCGCATAGCTCACACCTTGCTCACTTTACATATTCCTCAAATGTTATAAAATTCGAAAACGATAATCTTACCTTAGGTACATTCTTACATTCAAAATAGTAGTAGGATGAAAATACTCGAAAGTGTGAATAACCTATCGGTGACATTTCTGAAAACTTCATTAACGAAGAAAGAGCACGCATATGCGAACACGGAGGCGATAGAAGCAGAAAAGGTCACATGCAAAGATTTTGGCGTATTCAATACTGACAGAGATTAGTGCTTGTGAATCACATCTTCCTGGACAAAAAAATTGTATAATGAAATCGAAGGAAGTGAAAAGTAACAAATATTATGTTGGTTTCCCCTACATAAAGGCAACTCTATGTTTACCACTTACAGATGTCTATTCAACACCACAATACCCCACGCGAGGTGTGGTCAGGTAGATCATTGATCCACTCCTCTAAAAAAGGAATGGTAGCAAGCAATTATCCGAGGAATTAGGGTAGTCATCCTCTGATTGAAATCAATATGTTGTTCAAGGAAGTCGGTACATTTCCCATGGTCCAGGTGACTTCATTTACACCTCTATCTAATGCAACTGGCGCCTTTGTACCACGACTGATTACATGACGAAGGCAATTCACCGTGCAAGATAAGACATACCCAGTTACCAAGGAAGACCTATTGATTGGAGGGGTTTGGTTTTGGTTGGTTTTCTGCAGCGCAACGTATACGGACAGAAAACAAGAAGACCTTGTTCATACACTTGAAGGGGATTCTGCTGTGGTTAGTCGTTTATGTGAGAAAATTGATTTCAAGTCCTCAAATTACCTCAATACTAGCATTTCTCAAGATTCTCTGCGCTCTTTTTGAAACTACAATCACGATTCGTCATTGTTTTTTCCGTGCTATTGTCCAGAGAGCAATTTGGGAAAGAAGATTGCAGACTTCAAGACTCAACACATTTCCTTAACAGTCATTTAGACCCTGTTCGAGTCATACTGCGAAAATTAACTAAGAACCTAAGTCCTAACCTGAGTGGGTTTCGCAGTACACGACCAGTCAGTAACGGTGCCGCTCCTGTACCCCTCAGAGCCGCCCGTGCCGATCGCCCCACCCCAGCTGACGGCCGTGGGGGCCACCTACCTCTGGATCCAGCTCAACGCCAACTCCATCAACGGCGACGGGCCCATCGTGGACCGGGAGGTGGAGTACCGCACGGTCACCGGCACCATGTACGACCTGCAGCCCGTGGACAAGACCACCCACAAGATCGGCCACCTGGACCCTGACACCGAGTACGAGATCAGCGTGCTGCTGACCCGGCCCCTGGAGGGGGGAACAGGGGCCCCTGGACCCCCGCTCAGAGCCAGGACCAAATGTGCAGGTGAGTCCACATTTACTTGGAAATCCACAGTCTATCTCCTATTATGTACTGAAATCAAATGTACTCTTAATGAATTACACATTATATATACACACATTATATTATATATATATATATGTGTTTCTGAAGAACTACCATAATCTCAGGTAGTCTGACTGAGATCCGTGGGACAATTTGAAGCGGTTGTCATATTATTGATTCTGTCTATCGCCTATTATGTACTGAAATCAAATGTACTCTTAATGAATTACACATTATATATACTGTTTGTATATATATATATTATATTTGTTTCTGAATAACTACCGTAATCTCAGGTCGTCTGACTGAGATCCGTGGGACAATTTGAAGCGGTTGTCATATTATTGATTCCTTCGTGGGATGTTTCTTAATCACAGCAGCCACCCCTATTGGCACGAAACACAGAAGGTGGCGTGGTCCGATCGTTACTCATGTAGAGCGGCCCTCCGTTTGGCGCCGGTGCCGAGGGGCGGGCCCAGTGTCTCGGGGGAAATCAGTCTTGTGTGATGAGTCAGGTGGAACATGCACTGGGGTGGGTTGAGGGGCTTGAAGGTACTTTTGATGCGTAGAGCTCTGTGGAGTTTTGGGGTACTTTCACGTTATATCAAATATCACCAATATTTCAAAAAGACGTGTTTGAAAATAGATTTTGTATTCAAACACCAGGAGTTGTTATTGGATATATATTGAATGTCAGAGAAAATGGTGTTATTAAAGTTCAGGACTTTTTTCACGATTATTATTTTCTTTTCTTCGCAGCTGCGTGTGACAATTCTAACTGATGATTTATGGGGAGTCTGCCTGACCAACACTGGCACACTAGGTACCCCCATAACTGCACTGGTCTCTCAGTGAAATCAAGTAATATTTGTAATAGCCCAGCAATGCAGATTAATACAGTGTTTAACGCAAAGTGGCACCGTACGTTGGAGCGTTTACACAGTTTCTCAGTCACAGTCACCAGGGACCTCTTACAAGTGGACGTTTCTTTTCTGAGCCTTTCTAACGATACAAATTGCCCTTCTCACAACATTAAGCAGCTAAATTCCCATGCCGCGCCGGCATGCCAACGCACAGAACACAACAAACCTATAGCCTCAGCGTTTTCCCAGCCTCATTCTTTCCGGTGTCGGAGAAGTGCTGATGAAAATAGGGCCCCCCCCCCCACCTCCCCCTCCCACTGTCCTTCCTTAATAAAAGTGTAACCATCCCTGCCTCCGCCTCCCCATGAAGGTCATTGGGGTCGTTCCCTTTCTTTTACTCCTTCATCCTCGTGCGGGGGGGCTGATAGGAATGGATGGTGCACCCCCCCCCCCCCACAACACTACCTGCTCAGCCTCCAGAGTGGCTGGGTCGTAGCGGCGGCCGCAGGGGCAAGCCCCCCCGCCGGCCCCCCGGTCAGAGAGATGGATGGCCCCGGCTCCTGGGGGTCCGTCGGAGGAAGCAGGGCCCTTGATCTTGTCCGGCGCTGGCTCCCGGTGACAGGCCGGGGCCTCGACAGAGCCTCCTAATTGAACGGTAAAAGCTTGCGGCGGGGGGGGATACATCACTGCGGATGTGGACACGCTCCCCCGGACACTCCCCCTTTCTTCCCCCCCCCCTCGCTCGCTCGCTCGCCCCCCCAACTCCTCGTCCCCAGGCTCACAGCGAGAATGGGAGACAACAGGACGCGCTTTCACGCAGCGTACCTCGTCAGTCCTCGTTGGCCGTTTCCCAAACTGAGCTAACGGGGGGGGCATTATTCCTTATTTTATGACACCCTCCCGAGCCAATTTAATGCCAATGCATGACGACGAACAACGCTGCGGCCTTGAATCATTGTTTTTCCATGACATTCCATTACTTTTTTCGAGTGAACATTAAAATGCTAGCTGTTTTTAATGACCAACTCAAGGCTTTTGGCCTGGTGGGGGGGGGGCGCAATTTGTGCCTCTCAAGGGCTTACAGAAAGGGGTGTCAAGGGGGGGTGGGCTGGTTCCCCATCACTTGTGCTCTTACACAAACTGTTTTGGACTTTAGTTTCAAAGCGCTCACCTTGTATCCACCGCTGTAATGGTTACTCATTCCCATCCGTCAGTGTGACTCAGGCTGCTTCGGGACGTCGCTGAGACCAATGCGCCGCTCTTCAGCTCTGGGGCTGAGTGTGAAGTTGTTTACCACTCCAGAGCCCACCACGCCTTGGAAGTACCGGGCCGGAGAGGTCAACGTATTATCATGTGGGCCCCCCTCTGGATCACACCGGGGGGGTGGAGAGAGCGGCGTGCCGGCGGGACAATGGAAAAAGGCTGCCTCACACTGAGAAGCCATTTTAAAGCCTGGTCTGAAAAAGGCAGCAAACTGGCCTCAAAGCAATTTCTAAACTCTGCAATCAGAGCAGGTCGGAACCAGGGTCAACCACCACTAGGTTAGTACGGAAATGCCCGGTACAAAGTGCATGAGAACTAATGCAAAGTATTTTGAGTCATCAGAGTAGGTTTTTTAAGGAAACAGAGTATGTTTATTTTCTGGTCATTTTCATACTGTGAACACATCTCATTCGCTGACGATTCTGATGACGGCTTCGACTTTTGTCTTTTCCGTGTACATCTCCGATGTTCTCCACCACACGTTCAGTACTGTATCAAACACGGCCATCGGTCCACAGTAGACCACTGCTCAAGGGTTCCGAGAGACGTTCTACTTTGCGCTTTTGAACTCCACGTTCCGACGTCCCTCCGGGCATCCTCTCCAACGGTCGCCTGCATGCGGTTCCTGCTGGGCTTGGAACACCTGCTGTACAACCAAGGCCTCTGCCAGCTCCCATGTCCCCGACTCAAAGTTGACTCCATCTGCGCTCCGGCACCATGTGGGAGTGGACTCATCTGTTTGTTTTCTCTTTTTTTGTCGTTCTGTTGCACTAATAGCGCTGAGTGCTATTAAACACAGGGGAGGCAGAGGTAATCAGAGCTCAGAACCCTCACTTAGTATGTTCTATTAGAGCAAAGCCGCAAAAGGATCGGGAAAGGAGCGCTTCGCCGGTCTTTTTTGTGAGGTCCGGCCTCAGCCAATACGGAGCGAACATGGCTACGCTTCACTCCCAAATGCCCGTCGCATTCCATCGCCGCCACAGCAACAACACCAAGAAGACGCGTAACTTTATTCTTGAGGCACGGTTCACAAAGACACGCTGTGCTGATCAGCTGTCGTCGCTGTGGGATCTCATTCATCCAAGTGTGAATCTTCTCGGAAAGTCTTGGAATCAATATTCGGCTTCCAGGGAAACTGTAGGAAGTAGGAAACAAGTACACAAGGAATCATTGTTATTAATGCCGTGCTGTGGAAGAGCATTTTGTCAACACATTTGGAGAATAAAAATGGCTTGATGGATTCACCTTGACGACAATACAGCGCGGTACAAGCAGACCCTGCGACACCCTATACACGATATTGACCTGGCCTGGAAGAGATAATTGCGGACAGTCACGTGACCCGTAAGGTCCCATATCGTCCGTGTCAAGGAGACGGAGCCGAGCTTTGTCCGATGCCCTCATTGTGAGGGGCTGGTCCTTTGTCCGCGCTGGAAGCCCGGTAGATTGAGTTCGCATTGTGCCCGGAGAGGCAACGGGGTTACGGGGGACAATCACAGGGCTGTTTATTGCGCGCAGGCTGGAAATTGAATGGCAAATAGTGTGTTCATTTCAAGGACGATTCCTCTCACAAACCGCCCCTGTCGTCAGAGAACAGAGAACGGGAGAATGATGACGTTCATCCCAGTAACTCGCGGCGGCTGCGGTGGCTTCACCGTTCACTGTGATTGGGGGGGGCGGGGGGGGGGGGGGGGGGGGGGGGGG
>JAOPJJ010000134.1:6919042-6929449 GCA_027122795.1 Enchelyopus cimbrius
TCTTGTGTGTGTCTGTGTGTGTGTGTGTATGTGTATGCGAGTGCCCAGTTTTGCATGTCCATGTTCCACCGCTACCGGTGAAAACTTTTCTCTTCCTCGATCTTTATTATTTATTTATTTGGTAATATTCTGCTGATCCGGTTTTTTGACAGTAACTGTGACTGCCGAGCTCACACCTCCCACACCTCCCACTCACGCACACTGGTGAGAGGAGCCGGCTCGGCCTCGCACCAGTGGGGAAAGATCCTTCTGTTCTTGAACCATGTGGCTCTCACAATCTCTCTCTCTCTCATTCTGTCTCTCTTTCTATCGCTCAGTCTCTCCCTCACTCATTCTCTCGCTGTCTCTGTCTCGTTCTCTCTCCCTCTCTCTCTCCCCCATCTTGGTAAGGTGTCCCCATTCTTGACACTATGACCGTCCACTAGAAGTCATGACTCCACCCCTCTCTGTGATTGGTCGGATTTAGCATCAGACATCGGCCTGAACTGCAATCCCCCTTTAGCCTGAACATTCTGCTCCAACACCCCCTGACCACCAGGGGGCCCAAGGGATAAATTCCCACCAGTATGAGTATTCGATTAACGATGAGTTAACGATGTTATCAAAGCGGTAAATTCTGTCCGCCTCGGATTAGGGGTGTCCCCACCTTTTCTCTCCAGCGTTACCTCTCCAGTCCTACTTTGTCACTGTGCCTTTTTCTCCCTCATCTGACTCAAACTATCCTTGTGTGTGTCTATCTTTGTTTGTGATTGGCGTCCTGTGTGTGTGTGTGTGTGTGTGTAATCTCTCCCTACCTACTTGTCTCCAGCCCCAGGACGGGTACCGCATGGTGCAGCAGTTCCAGTTCCTGGGCTGGCCCATGTACCGGGACACGCCCATGTCCAAGCGCTCCTTCCTCAAGCTCATCCGGCAGGTCGACAAGTGGCAGGAGGAGTACGACGGTGGAGAGGGCCGCACTGTGGTGCACTGTCTGTGAGTGTCTCTCGCCCTTCCCCTCCACTCCAGGACACATTTCTCGTGGGAAAAGGCGTTTGCCTGCTGTTATAAGGGGAAACATCCCCACCTATTGGCAGAAATGCGTAAGTGCAGTCCGAGTTTTCCCGGTTGTTTTAACCGCAGTAACCGATGCATCACCGAACGTTCGGTTCAACTGGCGAACACCTCAATTCTCTTATAGTACAGCTTTTACAGGTTTTGTATTCATACTTTCGCACATTTCAATTGTACACAAGCTGCTTTGTTGCGACATTTAAACAAAAATTTAAATCAAGCTAAAAACAATCTCACTCTCTTTTAAACTAAACTTTCCCACCAATCGGCACATGGGCCGGAGAGATACGATGATGAAATGACCCGAATGAAACTGCAACTCTGTTGAAATGAGTTTCAAGCGCGACACACTGACTCTGACACCTCCCTGTCCGACTTGGTCCTCCGCCCCCCCGCCACCCAACAGGAACGGAGGCGGGCGTAGCGGTACTTTCTGCGCCATCAGCATCGTGTGCGAGATGCTGCAGCACCAGCGCACGGTCGACGCCTTCCATGCCGTCAAGACCCTGCGGAACAACAAGCCCAACATGGTGGACCTCCTGGTGGGTCTCCCCCTGCTTGTCCGGCCCTCCCTCCCTCCGTCCAGTCCGGTCCGATCCGGTTCGGACTGTGGCCAGCCTTTGAATGTCCATGAGACCGTTGAAACCCGATTTAACCGGTCAAAGCGTCTTATTGCGCTTATTAGATTGGGTTTGAATGCTGATGAGAGGTGACAGTGTTATCCATTACGAGCAGACTATTGAGCTGAAAGAAATTATAAACGAATGAGTCTGGAGATCCAGATCATTATTGCAGATGAATGATCAACTTGTGACATAATTTTTTTCTGCCTGCCGTATTTTTCTCGTCAATCTAATTGTTTTTGCGGTTTGTACTCTTGTGTCTCGTCTCCCAGGAGCAGTACAAGTTCTGCTACGAAGTCGCCCTGGAGTATTTGAACTCTGCATGAGCCAGCGTCCTGGACGCCCACACACCCACCCCCACACACACACACACACACACACCCAAGACAGATTTTAAAAAAGAATAATAATGATACCATGGACAGGTTGTCGCCTCTCCGTGACTGCCGCTGGCTGTGATGGAGGTGTGAGTGTGCCTGTGTGTGTGTGTGTGTGTGTGTGTGTGTGTGTGTGCATGTGCGCGTGCGTGTGGATGCAACCCCTGGCAGACGCCAGACTGGGCCAGACTTTTGACCAGCTCTGCTGTTTTGGTTGCGGCTGTGGTCGGGCCTGTGGGCTGGATGTGGACAGTGAAGAGGTGTACAGAATAAGTGACACAGCGCGTCTCCACACCTGCTGGAGGACCCTATGAAGCAAGAGCACAAAGAAACGTTGCGGTGGCTCTCTCTCTCTCTCTCTCTCTCTCTCTCTCTCTCTCTCTCTCTCTCTCTTTCTCTAAAGTCTATGTCGCTCTCTCTCTTTCTCTCTCTCTGTCTAAAGTCTATGTCGCTCTCATTCTGAATCTGAATTCTCTCTCTGTCCAAAGTCTCTCTCTCTCTCTCGCTCTCTCGCTGTCCTACGTTGTGTTTTTTCTACTCGCTTGTGTTTCCATTGGTGGTTGCCTTGATCCTCATTGGATATCTAAGTATTACAAAACTCTCCCATCTCAAGTGGAATGCCATGCACCGTAAGTAACGTTAATGTGCTCGTTTTACTTTCTCACTCTGCAAACATCAAGTTTTTTTTTTTGTATTGGAGTTGTTTGCGTTGAATAACCGACGACCATGAAGGATTTACGTGAAGAGATGCACCAAGACGTCATCGAAAAAACGCTACTGTCAGTGTTGCTAATTGTCCTGTGAAGAGATGACCTCATGACCCGTACCCATCGCTTTGAACCACCCCCAGGTCGGGAGGGGGGGGGGGGATGGGGGCGGAGCTTGGGTCTCATCCGCTTATTACCTGGTTTCCTGTACAGATCTCCAAAGCTTTATTTGCACTCCCATTTGATTACTGTGCATATTGTACATAACTTTCTCGGTTATTTATTTGTGGTTTGTACTCTTTTGTGACTCGCAGTAAGTGACAATCATGTTTTAAATGAGTTTGTTGTTTTTAATGGATTGTGTGCGCATTTCTGTTTATTGTTTGGTTTTTTTCAGTCGTCACGTATGACAAAAAAATTGTTTCCATTGTAAAGATATATATATATATATATAAATATATATAAATGCATATTGAGTTATTGCATGGTTGAGTTGTCTGTTGGTAAACGTTGGTGACGTGTCGAGGACATCTAGTGGCGGAAACTAAGAGCGGCGCCAACACGCAGCTGAGCACGCGCTGGGCGCACGCGCGACAAAGGTCGCAGAGGTCGACCGGTCTTATGCTGCTGTTCCCCCGGCTCACAAAGTGCTTTTTAACATTACTCCTTCACATTACTCCTTATCAACAGGACATGCTGTGTGCGTACGCAATGGACGTGTATTGGCTTTGACGTCACACGGGCTACGGAGACTAAAAGGGTGAGCAAATAGTCCTGCTCTCAGTGCACACAGAGAGACTCCACCGACTGAGCTCACAAGGCGCCCCGCGTCCGGCTTTAATCAGCTCAATACGTCACCCGATCCAGTAGTCGCCGGATCCAGTAGTCGCCGGTTTGGTTCACATGCGTGATGTGTTATTCAGACCGTTTAAGCTAGCTAGCGGGTTTGGCAACGTCGATCAATTTGTTTTGTTCTGTTTTTCGTTTTCATTTCAAAGATTTCCAGCCGCCCTCCTTCACGTCAATATTTACCGAGGAGAACTCTATCGATGACATTTTCACGGCGGCAGCAGTTTTCACAGCCAAACACGCACATTTACTGTTTTATTTAATTTAACACGTTTGTCCAAGGCGTTCTTCTGAAAAGAATCAAAGCGTCCGACCAATGAAGCAGAAAAACTAATGCTTGAAAGAGCTGAATAAAAAAGAAAGGTTCTGTTGTAGCCTATTGTATCTTTATTCGCAAGCGATATTGGTTCTATTCATCCGTAAAACAAGGAAGTAAAGACGTGTTTCTCGCCGTGCAGTTCTTGTGCCAACTGTGGACGAAGGGGGTCAAAGTGAGAAGCATCAGACTTCATTAGGCAGGAGAGAGGGCCTACCGAGGGGGAGAGATTCAGCCTCCAACAGCTGGACACTGGATGAACTGTTAGGGATAAGAGCAGGTCAGTAATATTAATGTGATGATTTAAGTGGGGAGATAAAAGATGCTGAGTGGAATGTTCTCTCCACCCAGCGGCCATCCAACAGGCTCCTCTTTGTTTGGGTTCTAATTTATTCGCAAACTCAAAGGCAGACCCACTCCCAATAAACCCAGGGAATTCAACAGTTAACGAGAAGAATATGAAAACACAAGTCATAGTAATGGATTGTGATGCAATATCCTTATTTCAATATCATTGCTTATACCTAATGAATGGTGAATCTGTAGGAAAATATTCAACATTTGGCTGTTGATAAATGCAGATGCTTGTTGCTTCAAATCGAATTTGTATCTATCCAATCTTATTTCTCATCATTCAAACTAAAGGCTTCCCGGTGTCGTTTTTCCTTGGCAGCGAATTGCACAGAGAAGGGGAGAACCTAATTGCATTATCCCCAAACAAATAGGGAAGTACTCAAGCTTTTCGTTGTGTTGGCTATAAATTCAACAAGACTGCCATCCCATTAGGGACAAAATAAATGAAACCAAATCGTTATTTCCCAGCAGTGAGTCTAGTGCTGATTGATCGGCTGTTGAAAAATGTATTTTGTATCATGGAACCATTAGCCGTCCATCGACATGGGCCCACTGTCTGGAGGGAATTCATCTCCAGCATCGCTTCAACTGAAAGTGTTTGTGACAACGCATTGCAGCTGTGCAAGTCACGCGGTCGTTTGTGGGGGAGAAAAAAAAACATTACAAAAATAGACATTTTCATAAGAATTCCTGGTAACCTGGTTGTTGGAAGATAGATTTGTATAGACAGTCTGAGGCTCAAACAGGCCAGCATGCAACCTGTTCAGAAGCGTTAAGAAGTGCCTTGCACAAGGGAGCAGTGCAACACACCTTCTTTAATGTTAGAAGCCCACAGGCAGTCCATGTTTGTTTGGGAAGCAGAAATGTTTGTGCTACTGATAACCAAACTCCACAACAAATGTCACCTCAATAGTTGTGTGACATCCTGTGAATTTGTCATCTCTTCCATTCATGCTCCGTCCGCAGTGCCTAAGACAGGATAACACAGTTTGGGGGGAAGATGTCTTTAGCGACAGGCCTCTATAATTCAGTGTGTTCTGTATACTTTAGGCCTGCGCAGCTCTTGGCAGTTCTACTTTCATCCTTGTTGTAAATCCACAGCCATTACTCTGTAGTCTGGATGGAATTAACACTCATCAGACACGGTAAACAGCGACAGGGTCTCTCTCACCGCCTCGCCGAGAAATGAAAACACTTCACGGGTTCATCCGTCTATATTGTCGGTGGTTTGTAGTAGTTTAGCCGGCCTTTTTCTCAACGCTTCTGTAACGGGTTATGAGAAGAGCCTGCATTATACGCGGGCAGCAAGGGGTCTCTGGTGACCCGGCCCGTCATCATTAGAGGAGCTGCAGGTTGCCATCTTGCTTCCATCTCTCGGCGTCTCCAGCTGGTCGGAGCCACGGGCTGCACGGATATCAGAGGAGCGCTTCATATTTCATTACAGCTCTGGCACTGAGTAATACTTTCCCAGCCCACACGCTGACGGAGAGGATGTGCGTGCGCGTGTGTGAGAGAGTGAGAGAGTCCGGAGGGCCGCTGGAGAGGACCACACCAGAGCACCAGATGTTCCCATTGGCCATTGCTAAGAAACACATTAAGATACACACACACACACACACACAGCCCGTGCACATTGACACGTAGTATATTCAAATTAGGAAGATTCAAATTAGGAAGATAATGCCTTTACTAGCCATTGGAAAAAACACTGGAGAGTCCGTTTCTGTGCGCCCCTGTGTGTGTGTGTGTGTGGGCGCACCATTAACTTGCTCCATTAGAATGCATTTAGGACCACATTAAATGGCTGTGTCTGAGACAAAACATTCATTATATCAGTCATAAATGCAAATTAGACTCAAAGAGCAGTGGTCGAGATAAGTCGCAATACATCCAAACTTATTTAAGGTTTTCAAATTTCTTAAAATCCTTTCAAGGAATTCCATTTATATTTATTTATAGATGCCAGAATCATATTTCTTGAATATAATCTTTTTTCCAAATGTGATTTTATTCTTCGAAATCTAATTTAAGAATATATTTAAAACATGGCCTACATAACGGGCTGGGATTGTTTAGTGTACAATATTTATTCAACACTGCTTAGGGCATGTTCTGAAGCACGTGGTTAAAGCCATTTAACTGCATGCCATATATGGGCAGCTGTGTCACAAGCGGTCATAGCAACAATTCAGTTGAATTTGAAGTGCGATGCCGTTCATGGCCAGGCGAGGACACCGTTGACGCATTTTTTAACGGGATTTTTTCTAAGCATACCGCTCCACAGACACAGGCCCTGAAGAACCGCTGCCAATACATAATGAATACCTGCTGTTCGAAAGAGATTTTTCATCATGACAGTGGCAAATTCATACCGCGTGTCGACAAATAGTCATGTTAAGAATAAAAGAAGGGATTTTCTTCCTCCTCCAAACCAGACCCTTGAGCCGGGTACTGGTTCAAGCTATCAATAGCCCCAACCTTCAGCTGAATACCACAGAGCTACACAGACGTAGTCAAAAGGTCAAAGGTTATACTCAGTAACCAGAGCAGAAGCGTCATCGCCATGCGCATCATTAGATCAGGTCTTTACACTTCCCCATGCATGCTCTCCCACCCCTCACGGACACACGCAATGCTCGCTGTGTGTCTGGGATGAGGAATGCTGAGTTGGACGAATTCGCTTCCCATCACGCCAGTGGCTACAAACCTCGGGGCCAGGGCCCCACTATAGCGTTGGCAGCTAGGCATGTGGGGTCGCAGAGACTGCTGACATTAGCAATAGATATTTTATTATCCCTTTTAACAAACGGTTTGTTGAAAAGGTCTCATTGATATCCTGTAAGCCTGTATACAAACGCTTCTGCTTCATGACTCAGCCATGTATTACCACAAACATTGATATCACCAGCAGATATAGATTGGGTGAAGAATAAACGTGTGGAAGGAGGAAAAAGTATAAATTGGGGTCACGAATATCACCGCTAAAAATAGAGTCACGAGCCTTAAAAAAGTTTCAAATCCCTGTTTTTGGCCAATGGCCCTGCAGAACCCGCGGTGCGCGTGCCTACGGGTGGGATCGATTCAACACCTGCGAATTGCTGGTGACACATACAAAAATAAAAACCGATGAGGGATTTACGCCAGCAGCACTACGTGTCGCAATTTGATAACCTGGTAAATATGGTCCACGATGGTGGAACGTGCGCCCTGGGAAAGATGCAATAGCGTCAACGATTCCTTTCAGCCTGGATCTAACTCGGCCAATTTGCTTTTGGCCGCGGCTCTACAATCGAGCGGTTTGCCCGGGGGGAGTGGGAGATCAATGCGGGGAGCCGCGCAACATACAAAAGCGCTCACGTTCAAGGCTGAGCCCGTATATTCCCTGTCTTCAGACACGCGCAGAACCAGCACGATGGAAGTCATCTCTTATTTAATATTGGCCAGGACCGGTTTGATTTATGTAATTACAACTTTAAGCCCGCTTCGTGTTTCGCTGGTGAACATGCGGGGCCTACTGTGTTGAGGAAGGGTCCGGAGACATCCAGGCTTGACACAAGGGCTTACAAGATGAGCACTAGGCCTCGCGCTAATCCATTTAGGAAGCTGTTCTCAATCAGCATTTTCTGTCCTTTTCTCGCGTATTTGGAAAACAGGGCCTTCAATTAAATAGGGTTAGTGTGTGTGTGTGTGCGCTCTTGCGCGCGTACACACACACACACGCATTACACCTTGACGTCCTGAACTTCACATCAGGTTCAGTCAAAAATCACTCAAGGATTCAAGTGCTAGAGGTCAAGTATGCCCATCAAAGTCGATCTCTTTTTCTCTCCATGCTATACGTACACAACGAACGGCATGGCCTAGTCCAGGTTGCCGTGGTAGCCAACAGCCCCTCTCTCTCTGCATATGATCAGTCTGTTGCCATAGCAGCCCAGCGGAGCTTTCCTGCCAGTCTCCCTCGCCTCTCCCGGAGACGAGCGAAACCAGCGGTGCCCCACCCCCCGCCCAGAGGGGCAGGGGGGTGGTGGGGGGGCAGCTGCACGTCTTCATCTGTTGCCATGGCAGCGTGTTAGCGTTGGGGATGGATTTTGGCGTGGCGGGGAGTCAGTTCCTTTATCCTCTATCTCACCATCGCGCTGTATTGAGTTTGTCATCTCCCCCGACGTGGTCTGCTAACAAAGGGGCCGACGAGAGGGTGGATGTAGCGCCGCGTCGATACGAATCCCTATCCAGATCTCACAACAGACAGAGATACACACTGCTGCTGCTGCTGCTGGGGTCCGTAGTGCTGACAGGATGTGGCTGAGACAGGTCACAAGGTATGAGCCAGGCGGATCGCCTGGTGGTAGCATGTAGCCGTTGAATTAGCAGCATGCGTTCAAGCTGTAACCTCTACTCTGAAGCGGTACTAGTGCCAAAACCTAGCTAGACCTAACTGCTCTCGTATGGATGCAGTGCTGCTGATGATGAGCTCCAACTGTGAACCTGGAGAAATCTTTGTCTATTATGCAAGCAAGCCCTGATTTTGGGTCTACAATTTTGGGTCTACAATTTTGATGGGAATGGTGAAATATGAAATATACATCCAACCCAATTATCACCTAATCTATTACCCGGTGAAAATGGCTTTACAAGAAAGACGATTTCACCACAGTCTGGGAAATAAATATTCGAAGACGCGTGCACCGCCCAAGGTCAGAACCGTGTGAATAGCACATAATGTCTCATTAACGACAAAGCTAATGTACGATATACCTGTGGGGGGCAGCAACACTCCTGAGGGGAAATGGGGTACCTTCATATCAAAAAGAAAGAAAACGGAGAGGTACACAAGGGCCGCATTCAGAAGTGGAGGAAGAATGCTTAACCGACACCCCTTCAAGGACGCCTCGTCAAAGGCCGCCAAGCACTGTTCCAAAGTTGAGAACACTCAGAAATTCGCTCCCTTTTCGCACCCTTTGTTTTGAGAATTCAGAAGAATTTACAAGAATGCAACAACCCTCTGCGCTCACACGCTGTGCCAGGGTATTTAAAAATGGCGGAAGAAAGGCCATACACATTTAAATGTGAGTGAAGTTATTTAAGCATTTTCAGAACTGTTTTGTGCCGTACACGAAGTGTAGTTAGCAGTAGCAGAGACCAGCTTGCTAGCTGGCTAAGCTACTTGCATATTCGTTTGAAAGCTGTCCGGGTTTAAATATATATATCGGGGCTGTTTTGGAGAAAACAAGAAGAAGATATTAAACTGCTTGTACAGATGATGATAATGAAGACAACAAATGTAAGAAATAGACTATGAATAATTAATTGAAGTGGATATTTTGACAAAACAAGTTTTGGACATCTAAATAAAAGAATAAAAACAAATCTGTATAGGAACGCTAGATACTTCACTTTGATATTGTACTTTTGCATTTTGCCTATACAGCCATGAATAGCAATGCAATGGTATAGTGCAGTATCTGCAATTTTGCGGTAACGCGTAAGAAATGTCAACATTTTTGTGTAAAATAAATGGGCTTTATTTGAGGCCTCTGACAACCACATATCTGACTCAAAGTTGCCTTTATAAGGCAATATACAGTAGTCCAAGCTGTAGTCAACAGTAGCATGACACGCTAGTGTAGAGAGAGGTGTTGTAAGCCTTAACCATAATTGTGGTCCCTGCGCCAGACCACCCCCTCCAAGGCCCTGTGCCGATAATCCAGTTTAAACAACGGAGTACATCTGTCATCGTCTTGATGTGCTCCAGTGCTCTCCAGAGTGTTTCAGAGACTCAGCCAAACAGCCGCATAAAGAACCCCTCTGGCCCCGTCCGCACCGCAACATGTGCAGTCGACTGTACGCTACCGTTTCATTAGTATACATAGCGATCCATCTATCTATTTCAACGCTGTGTATCATTTATCCATCGGAGGGTCCACCTTATCCGTCTAAAATGGCTTTTCTGTTGTATCCTCCCTAAACTCTTGTCTTTCTCTCATTCCGCTCCACTGCTCCTCTGTTTCTGTCACTCCTCATTTCCATCTCTCACTGGCTTTCTCCTCTCCCCTTGCCTCTCGTTCCTGCGTTTGCTGACTCCTCGTGGGGGGGGGGGGGGGGGGGGGGGGGGGGGGGGGGGGGGGGGGGGG
>JAOPJJ010000134.1:6952193-6962449 GCA_027122795.1 Enchelyopus cimbrius
CTTGAAGGCAACCTTTGACATGTTCAAAGGTGCTCTTTCTGTTGCATCTGAAGACACCCCTTTCAGTTTTGTTCAGGCATAATTCAAGACAAGATAAGGAAGAACAAAGTGCAGTGCAGATTGCCACTCTCTTAGTAGATGTGTGATTGTTAATGTGACGTCATCGATTTAGTATCATTGCTCATTGGCACCATATTTTTTTACATTATTTTTTTTATTTACTTTTTTTAAATGGCAATTAATATACATGTCTGCCCTGGTATAGCCCATCTTTTTCAGGGGCTGATGTGAAATGAGGGTCATTTCAAGCCACGAAATATGAAAATCATTGTAATGACCGGGTACTGTCTACATGTAATTCTCCTCTGAAAATATTGATCCTGCGAGTGGGGGCTAGACTTCCTGTAACAGATTGGCAATGAGACCAAATGTAGCCTCTAGGAACACAGGGGCCTACTTTGCACTGAACATTTGTTTTGTCATTTGCTCGATATATGCTGATTGTATGTAGCCTGGAGGTTGTAAAGGGTGGTCTCTAATCAGCAGGTTTAAGGTTTGCTTGTCCTTGAGCAAGACGGCAGAATTTTTTGTTAAAGTAATCCATTTTCGCTGTATCTCTAAAACAATTATTAACACCACGGCGGTCTAGTATAGTTTATTGTTGGGGGTAAAAATGTCCATCATCGTTACTTGGCAAGTGGACCTCCTTCGATCACGCCATAGGAAACAATGAGTGGAGGTACTAAAATGTCCACTGTCTCATAACTATGTGATTGGTATATACATCTGTCTGGAGCCCAGCAGAGGGTCCTGTCTGAGAGGACCTAGCTAAAGCTTCTTTATCAATACCAAAGACCTGCCAGGCCTGTTGCTAATCCGTAGCGCTCAAAGGGGCTTGAATGGGGGGGGGCAATCCTTGGGATGACATCACATGTCACATTGTGCGTTGGCGGGGTCCGGGTTGCTGACACGGCCGCTTTCAGATGTAGAAAGGTTAAAGTTCATGGTAAAGGTACACCTGGATGATCCGAGAGTCTCCCTGGCCTGTTATCTCCTCTGAGTGATAAGAGACCTGCAAAGGTTGTGCCAAGGACAATATGTGAGGTTAATGCTGGTACAGTTGGTGCTAGTCAGAAGAGTGACCGCAGTCATTAGTCTGGGTTAAAAGTGTCTATTGGTGTGATGAGCCCCTTTGTTAAAAAATAATTTTCCCCCTTGTTGTAACATGTTGGGGATCACCAAGGAGCCACCTCAATAGTTTTTTCTTCTGATGTGTCGAGGCAAGTTGGTCTCATGCAGATCCCACGGACAGGGTTATGCGTCAACAATGGTGGTATACGGTCGTCTATAAAACCGCTGGTGTCTCAAATGTACGGTTAAAATGAATCTGCGCAGATCCTGAGTCTGAGGGACACGGTCTTATAATGACCGTCACACCCTACGTTCAGACCCCAACAGCGATGCGTTATGTGAAACTACAAAATCACAGTGTCATTTTGTGGACATCTCTTGTCAGTGTACTCTGCACCCTAATTCCCCCAGGGGTTCAGCGGAGAGGACTCCTACTTGAGTCCTCTCTACCTCGTCAGACAGACGGATGGGCCTTGTGCAGAGCCTTGCTATCAGCCACTGGCGCCCAGTCACTTGAGAGCCTTACAAGGCTTCTGCTAACACCACTGTTGGCATTTAAAGCGACAGCACACTGGCAAGGGAACGGGGAGCAGAGGCTGTCGCAGGGTATTTATGGCGGATGGAAGAGGTCTGTCTCGGCCCATCTTCTGTGTTCCGTTTGAAGACCTGCCTGCCATCACGAGCCGTCCTTGCATTGGGCAGGGCGCTCTGTTTGAGGGCAGAGTAAACCGCTGTTGGATCGACATCCCATTTCTGTTGAACAGTGCCTTTTTTTTGTTGACTTCCCTAATTTTATTTCCTTGTGTCCCAACAAGCTGCACTATAAGCAGGATTTCTTCTGAGCCTCAGAACATGAAAGGCATGCATGGACGTCGCTCGCTCGCAGTTTCTGTTCCTCAAGCCAAAAGAGGGCCTGTTTCGTCCCCTTTTCCTCTTTGCTCATCTCAACAGAATTGTCTCCTCAGCAATTACTCAGCAGAATCGCTCTTTAGCCTAATAACTTTCCAAAGGTGAAATACCATCAGGCTTTTATGATTTACCCCCCCAGATAAGATAGGCATGTCGGGCAGAAGCCATGGGGTTCACAGCAGCTCCCTGGGTAATGTCTCTCATTAATCAGTTTTAATGAGAACTGATAGTGAACCGACGCTTCAAATAGAATAGCGTGGTGTATTAGTGTAAGTCGTTTCCCTGTGAGCCTTTGGCCTGGAGGCCAGCAGGACGGGTTCACAAATTGGCCCATGTGCTCGCTGGGCTGTGGTGGCGTAGGGGAGAGCCCGTTCTTCACCGCCTCAATCACACCACAGGGTTTCACAGTCCACAAGTCACACGGTCCATATTTCTTTTCAATTGATTCTACTTTAGATCCAATTGCAGCCATCATTACCACTTCAATCTGCTTTTAAAGAGGTTTTTGCAAACCAACATATTCCCCTACGAATTTCTATGTTTTTCTTCCCTTTTCTTTTTCTTTAGCAATTTGATATGCTTGACAGGACAGACATCCTGCATGCATTCACGGTCCGTGTGGTGTTACCTGGTCCACTGGTTGATTCCCATCCGGGCCCCCGAGGAATGCTGCACTTAGACCAGCTACTTGCCTGTTTATTTTTATCTTGGGTCACATGGGTGGTTTGTCTTGTACTGTAAATTAATGGACAGAGTTGATTATGTATTAAGGCATAGTCCGGTATTTTCCGGCCTTTAAGTGTGGGTTTACCTCTGCTTTTAACTGTAACTGGTAGCTGAGTCGCTGTAATGAGGTTAGTGGTTACCAGAGGAGGCTTTTGTTCACATGTTGATTTGCAAGGCCCATCATGAGAAGTGTTCAGCTCTTTTGGGCGGGCAATCACGATTCCAAGACGTTTTCCGTGCTAACATTGCTGAGAGTAGAGGCGGGGGGGGGGCTTAGTGTCTCTGCTGGGTCCTTGTGGCTGAGCTTGCAGTGACCCCTGATCCAGAACCAAGTGTTGAGCGTAGCGACGAGCCGCCTACAGTAGATCACATGTTGTCTGTCTGGGTGGTGGTTAGTCAATGTGCTGACCACGGACGTCTGGACATTCTCTGTGCCTTGCGCTTTACGCTCAGATGGCCTCAGAACCGTGATGCCAAAGTTGCAGTCGGCTTCCTCACTTTCTGTTCAGAACAGGACCTGTTAGCACACCTGTTTCTTTCTTCGCGCCATGTCCCATTGTAATTAAAGGCTTTAGGACTTTAAAGAACTGGTATTCCTGTTACAGCCTTGATTTCAATTGAGGGATTTCAGTTGACACCTTTTTTTGCTTTCTGAGGTTTGCTTGCACGGAGGACAAACATGCTGGTAGCATTTCCATTGTGTACCCTCTGGTTGAGCTATGCTGTGGTACTGGCTCCATTAACAATGGTCTCTGAGTGAATTACAGTCTAGCAGTCTGCCTTTTTCTATATTCATCCTTAGCTTAGTCATGGTGTAAATGTGGCATAATATGGGAAAGGTCAGGCCTAAGATGTAGCTGAAGATGGTGAATCCAGTGACCCCCACAACACGTATGATTCTAATTGGCATTCTAAATCCAATTCATCACTGGTTGAATTAATTATTGAACGCTAATTAACTTAGTCATTTTTGGGGGAGCATTGCTCTGTTTAATATAAAGTGGTTGATTAATTCAGAGGTGTGTGTGTTTTGTATTCTTTATTTTTCAAGTCAACATGCATTTGCCACAGTGTGGCATGATTAAAAACTAGCATGAAAGAAATGACATGGGATAAAAGTACAAAGGCTGTCGTAAGTAGGTTCAAATTGCCTACGGTTTTCGGGATACAGGAGGCAAAGCCCACAGCTGTGTGTGTGTGTGTGCGTGATGAGCTGTTGTGTGCAGGGAAATCATATAACGGTAGCGTAGAAGTCTATGCAGTCAGGAACGTGCCACCCCTTGCCTCGCCTACTAAACCATAGAGGAAACGGCTTTTTGTCCCCGAGTAAATAGTCAATGAAAGGGCGCTGTTTGTGTTTCATTAATAATACACGTAGTGTTTTCAATAGTAGTGTGGTCCAACAATGTTTTCGAGGCCACTTTCCTCTTGAATGGAGACGTTTTGTGTTCCACAATGGCCTTGTAGAGCAAAATAAACATGCTTTCAAGTGCGCTGGTGGACGACTGCTGAAATAATGCCGTGGCTGTCCCACTATCCCACAATTGTCCTCACATGTGTCGTGGAGTTTGATAGGCTGGCGAGGCGGAGCGGAGCTGCACTAGTCCAGTAGCGCGGTCGTCAGGAAAAGCAGCTCACCTCGTTTTGCAACTCTCGTTTTGATCTTAAGGACCGAAGCCAATACAACTGGTAAAAACTGCTCTTTCATCCACGTTTTGACAATACTGTAGTGCTTTAACTAGCTAATGTTGCTGCGCGGTGGTGCCCGGTGAGTTGAATACCTTTAATAGGTATTTATTGCATGTCATCGTCTGTTCTTCTGCCGTCCCACGACGGATACTTTGGCATTGAACCCCGTGTCTTTTCGTTTCTTCAGCCTTGCGGAAAAATTCGGACGTGATTTTATTGTACTGACATATTAGTGATAACCCTTCGCCGCAAGTCTGCAATGTAACCTTTAATGCGAAACGTAACGATGTATTTTTCGGAATGTGCCGATTCCCCTAGTCAAACTTGGGTTATGTATCGTGTTAGCAAAACCTCCGACCATTCAAGATGTAAAGCTGTGCACTTTATTCTCGAAAAAGTATCCAAACGTGTCCCAAATAAATCCTCCGGGTTGTGTCAACGCAGAACACATAACGTCATGTCGCGCCAACACGCAACATCTGTCTTTTCATTTGCGAACCTTTTGTGATTCGTGCAATATGATTTTTATACGACGTATTCCGGTGTTTTTGAACTGCAGTGCGGTGGGCGTGGTTAGGGGACAGCGATACCGTGTGTTTTCTCAATGCCGTGATCCGTATCCTCCTTTAGCATCCTCACATCCTTAGCTACGGAATGCTATGACCAATGTTGGGATCTGTAGGCAACGGCCCTTTTCGCTAGTATTTTTAAAGGCGTCTGCAATACTAGATATATTGTTCAACTAAGGTGATGGGTTTTCCTCCTATGCAGTGCGTTTGTGTCACTTTTTTAAATTACATTACACTATCCTCCTTAGCCTAAAATCGTTTATTCAACAAGATGTGTAATGGTTGTGGAATATCCCTATAGGCTCATGAAATGGCTAAATCCATCTGTAGCGTGTTATGTGTAGGCGTCTGCCTCTGCACAGGGCTGGCATTGGCAGCCTCTTGGCCACCATGATGTGTCTCTGTGCTTGATTAACTGTTATGTTTTTCTCACGGCTGCCTGAGGAAAGAGGCAAGCTGTGTGATCATCCCTTTAGTGACCAGGCAGTTTTGTTTTTGTTTGTCTTGGGTGATGCTAGCCCAAACTACCTCAAGCTACTGTGTTTTGAAAATCCACAGTGGTCCTGCACTGAACTGAAATGTGCTCCGTCATTGAAAATAAACAACGATTTGAAGCACAACAAAGGAATAAGGGTTCTATTTTTACAGTGGCTGCTTGCTCTGTGTAGGACTCCCCGAAGTGTATTTGGGACACGAAGGTCCAACACAGTAGGACAGGGCCTTGTGCTTTTGGCTTTAGATGGCTGGCGTTTTAAGTAGCCACATCGGAGATACTTGCCTCTCCATGTTTACTCTGGAGCATCTCCTGAGTCCAAGTCTTCTCTCCTCCTATACAGTCCAAACGTTCTTCACACTAGATTTAGTTTCATTCCAAAAGTTGGACCATCGTTGGATCTTCGTCTTGTGCATTGTATCTCTCGCTCCTACTGTCTTTCCCTCAGCAGATGTCTCTCAGAGTGGCCGATGGTATCTTATTACGCGAGTGTAGCTGAATTTATGTTTGTGTGACAGATGTCAGCCTGTGTGTGGGGGTGGTTTGGGTTATTAGAAATGTCCTAAAAAACAGAAGTCTCACTCTTTAAAAGCCTCCACTGGGATGCACCAGCTATGTGTTGGTTAGTTACTAAGCCCTTAGTAGCCACTAGTTAGTTTCAATCGTTTGGTCGTTTTTTTCGGGTACTTCTCATGTTCAACTGTTTGGTTATCCCCTCAACCTGAAGACAAATGTTAACCAATCAACATCAAGCTAAGACGTAAACAAGGAAGTGATTGGAGAAGACCAGAGAGGACATAGATTTACATGGAACTGTCTGCATGGACTGGATGTTGTGTTGTAGTCTAGAAAAGGCTTGTGTTGTAAGAGAAACGCCAGTTTACCAGTGAAACCTGCCCTGTGTCCAGTGTAGATACAGGCTGCCACTGCCTGGTTATGCGCAGTGAACACTGATTAGCGCAGTGCTAGCCACCGTCCTCCTAATCATACAATATTTGTATTTAGCTGATTTATTTTGGAAGATCATGAAGATCTGCAGTGCAATAATGTGCAGTTTATTTTCACTTCCTTCTAGCTAACATCTTGTGTTATAACTGTCTCCTGGGCTCGTCCAGAGGCGATAACCTTCATGTCACCTCTGCGAGTCCTCAGCGGTCAAAGTATTTGTGTGTGGGGTTCAGGGCGGGTGGTGGTTGGGGGGCATATCCGACCAGGTCCAGCTGTGGTTTATCCAAGCTAATGGCACTGGGCGCAGATGGCGGCCTGCTCATCCGTTGTGCGCTAGTGTGTGTGTCCGATCCAACTGCCATTTGCGCAGGGGCCCGATTGCATTACAATCGCAAATGGCCCTTCGAATGAAAACTGAGTAAGACGACGCAAAAGTCACCTTCGTTTTCTTTTTTGTGTATGAAACATCAATTTATGTATTCATTATTATTATTATTACACATCACCCTAGAAGGGTAAACCACCACAGTGCTAGTTCTGACCTTTGTCGTCTCTGGATCGGCCGTGTTCGTTCGTCCATCTTGGATTGACATTTGTTATGTAATTGCTCTGTGGTGTGTTCAGTGTATGTTGGAGGCTGAGCAGTGGTGTTGGCAGGGGCGGGGGGGGGGGGGTATTGGTCATTTCTAGTTGAATAATTCGGGTGCAGATAGCTTGACTCCTCCTTGGGTCAAAGGTTTAAGCACTCTCATTATTAAGTTGATCTCAGAGGCTGTGCTCATTTAATTTGGCCGACGTCACCGGAGTCACTTTCTGAGACGAGTGGCTAAATCTGGGGAAGTTAATCATGGGTTGGGAAGCTGGGAAGGGATGGGATGGGGGTGGCTGTGCGCCGTTGAACTAATTGAATGATCACGTTGGAGGGAAGTGCTCCTCGGGAAGAAAAATTGAATTAAAATGCAAAAAGTTGACAGCAGGAGGCCTTCTTAATGCACATACTGCTGAGGGGACCATATCTGGTTGAATCCGGTTTCCCCAAGTGATACTTATTTTTTTCCCCTTTTTTGAATTTTCTTCTGTTTACAGAATTCTGAATGCATAATGTATGTGTCAGCCTCATGCATAGTACTGCTGGCCCCCAGCACCCTTCATTACAAGGCTGCTGTGTGGCCCGTTGTGTCGGCCCTGTGAGGAGAGCTTGTCGCCACTGACTGAGCGCATTCTTTCCTTCATTTCTATGGTGCTGAGATGTTCCTGCCGTCTGTCCATTGGCCTCGTTCCACCGTTTCTTCTTCTTCTTTTTTTTTCTCATAGAAGGTGACGGAAAATTAGGCTCGGATTTCGTTCTGCTGCCCTCCTCTGTCCACCCGTAAAACAAAGGGGGTGGGAGTGCTCGGACATGACGATGCAGATTTATGTAGGGATGCTGAGCGACCGTACAGAATCTCAATGCAAGAAAGAATGGGGGGGTGGAAAATCTCTTCCCCCCCCCCCCCCCCCGAAAGAACAGCTGTGAGGACGCTGCAGTTCCAGAAGCCCAGCGCTGGTTTGCTTGGAAGGGTTCTGGGTAATCTTTTGTCCAGAAGAAATCATGCTAAACCTGTTTAACAGGCCATGGCTATCAAGGCTATTCAGTTTGTTAAATCACTCTGGTTCTCGGGAAAGTGCTTTAGTTATTGGTTCTGCTTGAAAAATGTGTTTGTTTAAAGGGGCAGGGGTCAGAGTTTGCGTCATGTGACTTCACGGTCCACAGTACTGGCAGAGCACTGTCTTTTAATATAAACGTGGCTGTAATCTATACAGCCCTTTTTATAGTAGCTGACAAAGCAGAACACCAAAGGGGAGTTTGATCAGCATGCGCCCACTCAGTGGCCAGCCCAGGTTCCTGTTGCCATGAAGAAGCACCAGAACAGGGTCACTGTGGCCGCCATGTTGAATCGTGATGAAACAGAATCCACTTCCAAAAGCCATCTGCTTTTCAGTCTACTCAATA
This sequence comes from Enchelyopus cimbrius, assembly GCA_027122795.1. NCBI lineage: Eukaryota > Metazoa > Chordata > Actinopteri > Gadiformes > Gaidropsaridae > Enchelyopus > Enchelyopus cimbrius. The sequence continues at coordinate 6,960,652 of JAOPJJ010000134.1, forward strand.
TCGTTTTTTGGAAATGAGCAATGTTTCCAGCTTAGCTTGGCAAAGATATGTTTTGGTATTCCGCTGTAATCCTTTTTTCCGAGAAGCTGTTCCTCGCTGGTATAGACAATCTTTATATATGTAGCCATTATTCCAGTAAATAATTGCGTTTCAGCTTCCGAACAACACGCAGATTCATTATTTTAACGGCGTCTTTGGATCCCGCCAGAGTCCTGTGTAATTGTCTTTGCGGTTGGCTGCGACACACAAATGAGGCTGCGTTGGTGCGAAGTGCGACACCTGAATTACCGCGACACCTGTGTGGAGGTAACGAGCGCGCCACGGGTGCTAGAAGAGAGATATGTATCCCAGTAGGTCGGTCTGTCCTGCCCACGACGCACACATCTCCCGCTCTTGTATCGATGGAGGACGTCTGAGGTACATTAGGGAAATAACCTTAATTAAGGAGCTCTCGGAGATGCATCTCCGACCTCATTTTGAATGCTTTCTAAAGCAGTACATCGCATCTGTTTGGTTGATGGTCTGCAGTGGTAGGGTTGTAGCCTGGTGATGCCAGCTACTTTCCCAATTTGTTTTTGCACCGCAATGTAGTCTGGCAAAGCGCTCGCTGCTTACGAGAACCAGAGTCTCAATTCTTGACGCCCAATCAGCGAACGGGGGGGTGCTGTTGAGAGCGATGACATCAAAGTTGCCCACTTTCAACTGTAGTTGAACAGTTGAAAGTGAACTACAGTTGACAGCGTATTTGAAAACACTGTTTTTGTTTTCAAATAAGAGTTTGGAATGCCGTATTTTCCCCTCTACTCTCAGGATAACATTACAACATCGGCACATCCATGATCTTGAATCTTCATTGCCACTACGATCTCAGAACAGCTAGCGATTTGTTTAATACAGTGGAAGTGGAGGCTTCCTACCTCCGGCACATACGTCATTACCAAACGTTGCGGATTGGTTAAGGGAACTCCAATGATTTTAAACCTTGCACAAGCCTCCGTCCCATTACCGAAATCGAAAAATCCAATGACTGTGTCCCAGACTGAATGACGAGAGAGAATCAAAGTCAAAGGCTGGTAATGGCCACGCTAGTAGGGTTGGGTAGCTACTGGTGAATATGGTACACGTGTGCTAGTGTGTAATGCTAACCGGGGAGGTATGCAGTATTTGTGCATCTGCAGCTTCAATCGCTATGCTAGTGACTCTCACCCAGTGCTTGAAAAGAAAAGACTGTAGCGGATAATACTGCGATAAGCCACACCTGTGTTTACCCTGCAGTGACATCAATTGTTGCCCATGACAAAACAAGTCCATCCCCGTCCCCTGCCGCCCCAGCAGCAGCCCCAGGGTAGTTTTCCCTGGGCATGGTTCCGCGGCCTGCACTAGCTTCTTTACATCATCCCTGCCCTCAGAGTAAATACAACCCCTATAAATAGAGCTCTGGCAGAAGGGGGAGGAGTCGCCACCAGAATGCCAGGCATCCATACTACAGGCTCCAGCCTCCCAGGCCCAGGCGCACTGGACCACAGTGGCACGCCCTACACATAAGAGGATCTGCATGTTGCTGTCGGTGCACTAAGGAAGGCCCCTCCCCCCAGGGCCATCCTGTCCTCACTGCCATTTCTTTTTTAGGGGGTGTGAAATTGGCAATTAGACATTTCCCCTGCCTAGTCTGGACTCTGTCTCTCTCGGGGCGGGGGGGGGGGGGGGGACAAATGCGGGAGGTCAGGCGTTGCAAGAGGGGGACCACAATTGTTGGGAAATGGGGTAAACCCGTGCACATCAAGTGTCATGGACGAGG
>JAOPJJ010000134.1:7097939-7109377 GCA_027122795.1 Enchelyopus cimbrius
CCCATCACCCCACATTCTCCAGTATAATTCATAATAATCCCAAGAATTAAGCCTTTTAAGAGCCAGACATAATGCCTTTTAATATGGGCTAAATGTTTATTCTTACCCAAGAGTGCTGTGGCTCGTTCTCATCCCTCACTTAAAAGCTTTCAATAAAACTGAAATATCCCGTAAAAAATAAATAAAATCTATGAGTCCCAGTGCTCGACCAAGAGCCACCCCCACACATATACATATCAAAAGCTATACTTATAATCAGCCCTTTAGCGCTCGTGCAAGGAGCCACACATAGGGTTAACAAGAACAGCAGCCCAATCCTCTGGCACCATCCACGCCATGACACACTGCAGCAACCGCTCAGCTAGCTCAGAAGACAACGGCGAGAGAGAGGCTATGAGAACCTCAAGAAGTCTACCGCCGCCTGCCTCAAATGTAGGTTAATGATCAGATACCCAAGCACTGGACCAGAACAATGGGAGTCTTTACTTGCGGTTACAGGCCACAAAGGAAGAGGAGGGGGTGGGCAGTCAGGGGAGGGGGGCAGGGTGGGTATTGGAGCAAAGGTCAGGACCTAGGCGTTGGTCTTCTGCTGCACACGACTGGCCTCAGATTACATCCCCCGCACTCACGTGAAAGCATGACTGGCAGAACACGGTGTGCACTTCCTAAAGCGGACCTGTACAAAACGTAGTGCGAAAAACACACCGGCCTGCTTCAAACACGCAATATAGGGCGGAATTCAAATTAAAATGGATTTGTTCCGTCCTATTTATGCTCCTTGCCAGAATGAAAAGACGAGGTCACCCAAGTGAAATAAAAACCCAGGACGCAGCTTTAAGAGAGCAATCAAAAAGCGACTACGGCCACATACCAACATTTACTAACACCGTGTTGTCACTACGTACGACAGGGTGTCCCCAAGCATAATGCGTTTCCCTAGCACCAACTAGCTGCAGTCCAAATGTGAAGTTCACAAGAAAAACTGGGGGACAGTTGCGGCAACTCCGGTTGTGGCATTCAGCCTGCTGCCTTTACACCTGTCAGAGCTTATCGAGGGCGGTGACATAGACGGTGTTAGGCGCACACACAGACACACCGCATGTGGCTGCCCATGTGGTCCTCCATGCTGAGCTGGAGGGCCGTGCGAGGATGACGCTGCTGTAACGTTCGCTGTCCGAAACACCCTGAGGGGTAAATGAAAACCACGGTGGAATCCTCTTATTGAGAGCAACAACAAATGAAACAACGCATCACCACACAAATCAGTACCCACTACTGGCACTAATGCTGAAAACATCTCAAGTTGTGTTGGCATCCGTGTCCTCCAAGAAGAAACAAATCCAAGACCAAACAGGAAATGGTTTGCTTTTCCCATCAGTATGCTCGGAGCAAAGAAGAATGCAGAAGTGCAGACCATTCTTCTTTTTCATTAAGTAGCAGCATTTCTCCAAGCTGGTCATTCACAAAACGTGAATTCAAGTGCTCATTAATGATTACACCCTTAGCTCAGGACTTGAACCCTCATGCTTTGCTCGTTTTAACATTCAGCAGCAACAGGGGGTCAGACGGCCATTCAAAATAATACCATGCAGATGAAGGGCATCAGCATCAATCTGGGAAATTTACAAAATCTAAGACGCCATTGTCCACGCATGAAAACAATTGTACACATTCAGCTGCTGGATAAAAAAAATTACTTGATTGTCAATAACATCTACAAACGCCGTAAAAAATAAACCAAACCATACACAAAGATGGTGTGCAAGTTTGTGTTCACAAACTGACAAGACATGAAATGGATAATGCTCTTTGGTTCAACATCTCTGAAGAAGTGGTAATAGTTTAAGAGGGAAAATGGTACAGTACAATTTATCGTTGCCGATGCAATAGACTGAAGGCTACCCACCCGCTGCCGTCAACTGCTGAATGGATGATGAGTGGAGAACACAACTGGCCCCAGAGACAACAGCAACTGGCAGCCTTCTAACATGTACATTATGGGTAAGTTGCACGCCATGTGCTTTGGGTGAAATGGCCTCGGTAAACCGAGAGTTTACGATAGCTCAGGAAACCATGAGGTCTAATGGATTTCTGTTGAATCAAATGATTTACAGAATCGGTACACCATAATAAAAAATGGAGGGGGTCGATTGAAACTTCCGCACCCATCCGGCTATACAAAGCACTGCAGCATGCAGTTGGGCGCATTGACGATTAACTGAGAGAGGATATGGGATGTTATGACGCTCTATAATGCTTGTTTGGATGCGCATGGAGCGTGGTATTGGTTACGACTGATTCTTGTTCTATATTATAATGTGCTGTAAGCTCAGAAATAATTGAATTGCCATTGCTGCTAGCTCAGTTAGATAAGAGCCTTCCTGCTAAGACACTGATGTTCACAAATTCAAATCACGGAAGTCCAGAGCTACGTAATATGTGCCACCCTTAAATTGAATGGAGACTGCTGTATGGCTTCAAAGCCCATGCTGTGTGCAACCAATAGGAGTCCTCATCACACACATATCTCAACCGGGATGTGTAAAGAATAATACCAAACATTACAGTTTGGAGGGGTTTCCCCAGCAGATAACAGAAGAATGTGGTCATGAACTTGTAGCATTAGAACTTAGCAGCAATCAGGTCTATCTGCGTGTGTGTGTGTGTGTGAGTGTGAGGAGATGCTGCTCATTTTATCAAAGCAGGGAACACTATGACTCTTCGTCCAATACAAACAAAGACGGTGATGAGTAACATGCCTGCACAGAACAACATTGTCCGACACGTACACAGCCTGATCCTCTCTAAAATATGCTTTTGGAGGGAGACCATGGCCCTCGGCTTGTTCTGCATAAGAAGGGATGCACAGTCATTGAAGGGAGGCATTTCGAATGCAGCTTGGTCTTGGATTTGACAGAATTCGATAAACCTGTAGCCTACACCACGCCAAATAAAGCAGTAGTTTTAAAGTATACTATGAAAATGTGATGCGTGTGAGCTTAGGGCATCACTTGTTGATCATATCATCATCATATAATCACAAGAGTTGCAAATTAGTGTAAAGCGATATACTCTATGTGCAACACATAAGATATTATCTAGGTTTATTGCACTGTCCCTGATAAATACAAATATAATTTAGTGCATTCAGCTTTCCGAATTAACAACCTGAAATTCAACACAAATATCAGACAGTAAAGCAAACGCTTTCTGTCAATGTCCATGGTGAGAAGCAGTCAGAGCGGTCTAGTTTTTTGGTCATCCAAAACACCTTACCCCCAAATCATGTGTTAAGCTGTTGTGAGGCAGATTTCAGTTTGGGAGGCTCCCACCATAAGCAGGGCCTGTTTACATCCGTGGATTTGCCATTACTAAACCAAGCGGTAAAAAGACAAGAGTGTCGTATGTGAGGCACGACGATTCAGATGACAACTGCACCAATTATTACAGAAAGCGTTATAAACACATTCATTAAACAAATATATTTACCATATGTTCAATTCACTATTATTAGAAATTATACTGGTGTTTAGTTATTGATCATTCTGGACAAAATACTGATGAACTAGGGCAATCCCCAGCACGTAATGGCTATACTAATTGGGGGAAAGTATAGACAAGATAGTTAGCACTCAATATTAATTTCCTCACAGTGTAAATATGTAATGCATAGATGTGATAAGGCTGATGCAACTGATGACTCAGAAGAGGGCTTTTACTAACAAATGCTAATTGGTTGTAGCAAATGTGGTTAACAAACACCAACAAAGTAAATTGTCCCTAGCCACCATCATAGAAGGAAGGAAGCAATTGAACATTTCTCAAACAAAGAAAGGTTGAGATTATGACATGCTTTAGAATAATGGGGCCAAAGTATGCATCATTTAAATGTTTTAACTAAATCGAGTCTGGAATATGAACCGATTAGGGAAAGGGTGTCCACTTGAAAGTTGTTATTCTGATGTGTTTTGGTAATTGGCCAATCCTACAGACAATTCAAGTCACTTGTCTGACAGTGTTTCATTTACGTGATGAGTAGATATACACACTGTATATATACACAGTGGAGTTGCGCTTTATCGCACACGGGAATCGCAGGAATTATCATTAAATGTGATGATTACGGTACACTATTAAATGGTGCAAACTGCTGCGTTTCCATGTTGTTTTTCCTGGCCAAAGGTACTCTACTTGTTTCATGAATGACGTTAAATGGCGATTGGTAAATAAGGATTTATGCTTTAATCACAGATCTGGTGAGTACACTAGAGTGTATATTGTTATCGTTTCGTTTAATTAATTCATATTTGAACAGACGCCTTCAATATTACGACGAAAATATTCTAGGATAAACCGGTCAGGTTACGTTTGGAGTGGTGACTTAACAGACGGCCATGTAAAACAGGCTGCTTTTGTATCAGTAACACACCCCCAAGAAGGTCGCGCTAAAGCATTACTCTCCTACATGCAAGCAAAAGTTAACCATTGCATTTCCTGATCCACAATGTATCGTGTTATGCTTTCCACATTTAAAACAAATGAACGATGGGTTATGGTCAAGATAACTACGCTTACATTATCTCCGTGCGTGCTTGTCATGTCTAGAGCCAGCGGTATGAATTACTGAGCGCTAAAATTCTCTGTAAACGTGAGCCATGTCTTGCATTTGCAAACACAAGGAGCTAGCGTTAAACGTTACGTCGTGGAATAACGTTCAACGCATCCATATGTAAATACACGAGCTGCTTTCAATGACCAGCAGTCCGAATCATGTGAAACGTTCATTTAGCATATTTCCCAAGAGAACAAAACAGCCCGAAACAAAAGCCCACTGCAGCCCCTCGCACGGTCCCCCTCCCAGCGGCTAACGCAGCTAGCTAGCAGGTTCTTACGGAGTGTTTTCAAGCCTACTTAGCCCAATGACTGAAGCTACCCGATTCTCACTGCTGTCGACATTTGGCGGCGCACGTTTCAAAATGTTCCCACATCCTCACGCATTTAAGCAAACGGGCACACGTCCATGAGTTAAACTCGATAGGTCACGTTGAGACGAAGATCATCCGATGTGTATCACGCACGTGGCACAAAACTATACCAAGCTCACGCAAACATACAACATTGCATTTTTGCACGCAGTTTACGTCAAAGTTAGCTCGCTAACGCTAGCTTGCTCGCTATAAAACTAGCCAGATGGCTAACTGGGATTTCTCTTATGATCCCAGCCCAGCAAGTAACAAGTCATGATTTCATTCTTACCTTCAAAATTATTCGAGTGTTTCCGCCAACTCATTCGGATTCGACAATGAATGTATACTGTGCAATACAAACTAAAATGTTCTAAATATTGGACGTTAACCGTACCCTACGGCTGTATGACGTTCATTGCTGGTTTGAAAACATCCCAGTCGTTCGTCGACCGTCGTCTCCAAGAAAAGCCTAGCAAAACATGCGTTCAGCGTTTGCATTGGTCGACAGGAGTCACGTGGTAGATTGAGCCTCGTCTAGCTTATAAGGACCTCGTCTGCGGGATGTAGGTATGTGTCTCACAATTTAACTCCAATTGTGGTTATTAAATGTGTATCTGTTCTAGGGACATGCTTGTTCTTTCTATTAAACTATAACATGTACAATGCGGTTTCCGACTACTTTGTAGTTGCATCGTCAGAACGAGATTGTAAACGAGCACTTGACGTCATCTTTTCCGCTGCTCTGGCCAGTAGGAACGATATCAAGCGTGTAAGCATATAAAACAATGTTTTTGACATCTAATGCTATTTTCAGCGCTGCTAGTATCTCCAGTATAATGCCTACTACTGAGAGGCAGCTTGATATTTAGCACACATAGGCGAGTATTTTTGTGTTGGTGGCGCAGTGACATTTACACCCGCGGCGGTTCGAATGCGCATGCGCTACATTATATTATGTTGCAGAACAAGCTTGAAAACGCAAGAGGAAATGTTGTGGGGGAGGGGCATCGCCTAGACACGAATCAACCACAGGGGTGGGATGAAAAGGACAGGCAGTTCAGTTGCAATAAGGCGCAATCGGCCTCTCGAAGTGTGCATTGCGTTGTAATGGAATACTGCTCAACATGTTCGAAGTTCACAGTTTCATGCTCAAACCTTACTATGTTTGCAATGTGCTGATTCATTGAGAGACACAGAGAGCCAAGTACATACATTAATATTTTATTTACATATGCAAGCATAAAACATATCAGTCTAGGGATTGGTTGCTGTGGCCATCAGTATTTAGAGGTCAGCTCTCACACCAACACCTGGGCCTGGTGGGGGTTCGGTAAGAGAAGTTAGACCCCCGGCAGGCTCACAGGAGAACCGACCATTCCTAAGAGGCAAGAAAACATCAAAAAGTTAAACAAAAAAACCCTTGACACGTGTTGTATCAAAATGCAAATCATTCGGAAGATAAAATGGCTCCAATAGATGGACTTACCGTGGCCCAGGTGGTGGCACCCTCCCAGCCTTCAGTTCGTCAATAATGTGGTTCATGTCCTCAGCAGTGAGGTCCTCCTGGAGGCAAAGGAAAACAAATATGTATATTGTTTCTATGAACGATGGGGCAAAGTAGACAAATGCAGCACCCCAAGAAAAACATTGCAAACAAGCAGAACACAAAAAAATAAGTTAAGGCTACTGTGCTTTCTCTCTTGTGCGTGCTTGTATTTAGATGAGTACATTTGTTATTGTCTGAAGTTGTCCCCCCTGGTCAGGATTGCGAATTTGCAGGCCAATGTGGAATTAAAGAGGCCATGGGGACACGGTGTGTGCTATCGCAGGGCTCCACCAAGGGGTTATTGTGACATTGGGCATGGTCTAGCACACGGTGGTAAGGAAGTCAGTTAACCCAAGAGTTGGCCCTTTGGATCGCCAAGTCTACCACTACCATAGACGCAGCAAGAGATAGTATCAACTGGTAGATGGCTGTAGCCATGGCTGTGCACTCTCAATCTGCACATGGGGATCTCATTAAGAGTTTTTAAATCTTCCATTGGCTCTATAAGATCACTTTTTAACATAATCCTAATCACATATAGAGAAAACCAGACCATAACCCTTAAACCGGGCAAAGGAGAGCCTATACAACCCAGATAGAATGAAGGGCTTTTGCTAGATGTTGGATCAAAGTATGGAACATGATGTATGAATTATGAACCATTATATTGCATGCTTCTAGCCATTACTTGCATGGCAAAAAAGATACAAAAGGAAAGTGTTTCAAATTGATTCAAAAAGGTTACACTTTCTCAGCAGAACCTTTCTTGGCCTTAACCTGTTTGGTTGACAACAGTACTGAGTGGTTAAGGCAGGGAACACTCACATAGTAGTTGTCATTGATCTGAACCATGGGAGCGTTCACACAAGCTCCCAGACATTCAACCTCAATCAGTGTGAACATCTTGTCTGGTGTGGTCTCCCCAACTTTGATACCTGGAGGAGACATTGAGCACACATGCCACATGTTTAGTCCCAAAACACACTTCAAATAAGGGTTGTGTAATTAAGCCAATAATCATCTAAAAACATCACCCATTCAGTGGGAACTGGGATTAAAGGTATTGTGTATTGAAATCCTAAGAAGATCTGATGTACATTTATGCCATGGTTATCAGATGCATCTGGCAAGACATTTTGTATTTGACCAAGCCCTTCTGCGATGGGACAGTTGCAAAAGTGTGCAGACCCCTAATCTTTATTCATTCAAAATGAAAACATTGCAAGATCAATTCTACCTTCGTTATGAGCTTTGTTTCTACGGCCATGTGTAGGGCTCTCCCATCCCACCCATCATGCCTGAATCAGCTCCCCTGATTCACAATGAAAGTCCTCCCATCATTTTATTTTAATCCATTGTAGTGTTTTGAAACAGAAACGGACCATCCACTGAAAAAAAATATGTCACATCAGCAGAGCAGGCCACTTCATCCTTTGTTGACTGAATTCAATTACCTAGGGTGCAGGGAAATAAATTACAAAGCACCCATTATTTGTATGTGTGGGGTATTCTTTCCCCCTAAAAGGGATTGGACATGGGCTTCCTTTGTTAACCACTGACACAATTATTGCAAGCAAGTCTTTCTGGATTCCGAAAAATAACTCAATGCTCCAAAGAGTAGATTGATGATGCTTCTGCAAATGAACACATCTGTCCTCAATCTCCAATAAACAGTGCTGTTTTAAGTGCTTTTGTCTTTTCTATTGGGGTCCTTATTGAAAGTAGGTGGACTGCTGTTGCTCTTACCCAGTTTGGTTTTGAGGGCCTCTAGGATGCTGTCGGAGTTGCAGAGCATGCAGGGTGTGGTGGTGCAGATCTGGATGAAGTACTTCCCCACCGGCTGACGCAGGAACATGGTGTAGAACGTTGCCACCTCGTAGACTCTCATCGGAGCGACTTCCAGCACCTCTGCCACCTGCACCAAGACACGCATTCAAATTATCCCTCGACCTTTTAACCAAAAAAAATAGGGAACCTAGGGGTGTAGCTTCAGACAGTCAATACAATTGCAAAAATTTGATTTATGGAAATGGTTCTTTCCAGTCCAGGATATTGGTAGTCCCGTTTGTCCAACTTTTCTTTAAGAAACAATGAATATGAACTAACCTGTACCAATAAAGTTAATTTGGATGATAATTGCCACGTCATTATTGAAAACGGAAACGGCCCCCCAAAAAAATCAATCAATCCTGTTTTAATCTCAAATAAGCAAACAGCTACTTGCTGCACAGCAAGGTCACATGCCTTTATGTTTGATTATCTCTGGTAAAGGAGCATTATTTTGGATGAAATGGACGTGTGATGGTGTCCTACGAAAAGAAGAACAGCATGTTCCGGACAGCCAAGAAACTTGATTAGGAACAGTGGTACCTTGTTCATGGCGGAGATGGGCAGCCATCCATGTTGCCTCTGGGCTAAATCCAGAACTGGAATAGTCGCTGCCTGCTTGTGACCCACTGGGTACATAGAGATGATCGCCTCAATTCTCTAGCAGGGGACATAGATTGGATAAAACAATAGGTATTATGGAATTACAGTGTGGACCAATCAGGAGAACAGCTTTTATATTTAACGACTGGGATCTTTCAGTTATATATAAAAGAGAACTCTGGTGTAAAATTGATCTGGGATACGTTTAGTATGATAAAGAGTTTGAACGTTTGGTGTAGAGCAACAAAAAAAATCCTATACGACGCAAAGCTAAATTTGATGTTTTTATCCGATTCTACCAAAATGCTATACGTTTGAGTCATGGGGCATCGGCTGATGTAAAAAAGAAATTGCTTTTTTAAACCACTTACAAGGCTAGAAGTAGCCTGACACTTTTTTGTAGTATAATGAGGGTCTTAACATTTAAAACGAGGCATTGACAACTTTGTAAGTGTACAGAAAGTGTATTAAAATGCATATTTTACACACACAATACCTTCAGTAGTTCACCCGTCGACATCATGTCTTCATTGAGACTGAATCAATCGATTGACCAACACCGAGCAAGCGTGCACACAACCCCCCAGTTCCCTTGTTCAGGTGTACAGCTGAGCTCGAGCGAGCGAGCGAGCACGCTTGCTCTGTGTTTGTCAATCGATTCTCAAGCCTCAAAGAAGACATGACGTCGACGGGTGAACTACTGTGTATAAAATATGCTTTTTAATAAACTCTGTACACTTACAAAGTTGTCAATGCCTCGTTTTATATGTTAAGACCCTCATTATACTACGAAAGAAGTGTCAAGCTACTTCTAGCCTTGCAAGTGGTTTAAAAAAGTAATTTCTTTTTGACATCAGCCGATGCTCGGATAAAAACATCTAACTTAGCTTCGCGTTGAACGTTTTGCTCTACACAAAACGTTCAAACTCTACTCATACTTAACATATCCCAGATCCATTTTACACCGGAGTTCTCCTTTAACAGAATTAAATGCATATTAGATAGGCATTTTTCATACCTTTTGGTTTTCAGCAGTGAATTCAAAAGGGGTATCAGGGTTGTTGTCAGCAGTGTCCCTGTGCTAGAAATGAAAGACAGTTAAGGTTAACAATTATTTAGTTGCGCACATTTCTTGTTGTAAATAGTGAATGAAACACATTTTCTTGATATGAATAATATATTGTGGGTGTAAACAGATGGGTTACGAGTTTCTAATAAAATAGAAGGGGGCAGATATGCATCGCTTGAGCTCGCCAAGTGCTGCTATCCAGCCATGAACAAGACCCTCACCGCAGATAAAGGGCCATGGAGGGGTTTTAAGTCTTCCTTTCTCTATACACTGCCCCCTTGTGAGTAAATGGAAAAGACTCATTTTCGTTGACCATCGTTTGGTTTCGTTTTTAAGTTCAAAACCAACACGTGTTTGAGTTCAGGAAAAGACAAAACAATCCCCAGGTCTCCTTTGGGGACAAGTTAAAACAACACGTCATCGAGGGACTGTACTCATGGCAATTTTCCATGACACTGTACACTGTTAGAGCTCTGTTGTTCCATTTGATGTACCTTTAAGAAAGCAGTAACTTTGAAGCTGAACAAAATAAATACATTGAGATCCATTTGCCATTGGAAAGTTTAGAAGCACACTTGTCCACAACAGTTTTATGGACCTTTATTTATTTCTGCAGTATTATCTTAAGAACTATGTATAGATCTTGAGATGATACTGCAGAAATAAATAACTACATTTAGTATAAGAAAAGTCAAATGCAACCATTTTCAGTGTAAACATTGCAAGCATCCAATGCACTTGTCCCCATGGCACAGAGATTGAGCCAGTTTCAACACAATTACATAGATAAATCAGTCAATTTCAGCAGGAACTCAGCTACTTACCACAAAGATGCCTCCTGCTCCTGCACGTGCAGCAGAACGATGGAGACTTCTGACCTGCCTCGCCTGTTTACATTGAAAGTACACCAAGGTTAATTGTGTTGCTGTTAACTTTCTGTACCTGCAGCAGGATCCAACATATGATAATTGTATCCCCCTTAAGGATAAACATGAGAAATGACGTTAACTACATATTCAACCAGCTTCAAATTTAAATTACATAGAATTACATTAGAATGTAGCCATAATGTACATCATAATGTAATCATAATCAGATTTGGCTAAAATATCACACCACACATCGAAGACGTCACTGAATTCAGCATCAATGAGAAACATTGAATGGCTTTGTCTATGATTGTGACTAAAATGGGTATCAAAATAACCAATTGTAAGATATTTATGCCATGCATATGTGTGCAATGTGTAATGGTGACTTAAAATTTGGATACGAATGTGCAAGTTCAGATAAACTGTATAGATCCTTTGAAGGTTGTGGAAGCCCCACTTACATTAAACTTGAGTGTCTTCAATGTGATGGTTATGTGAGCCAGTAAGTTAGCTTTAGTAAGTTTCATAACGTTAGCGGTTCATTGTGTGTACAT
>JAOPJJ010000134.1:7211116-7228346 GCA_027122795.1 Enchelyopus cimbrius
GATCCTTCAGCCTGGAGAGAGGGAGAGAGAGAGAGAGAGAGAGAGAGAGAGAGAGAGAGAGAGAGAGAGAGAGAGAGGCAGAGAAAGATGGATACGTTAAATTGGAAACTGTTGGACAGTAAAACTAAAAGCAAGATTTTATTAAACAAATAAAAACGTGAGTGCTCCAGAAGATAAGAGATAAGAGAGAAAAAGAGATGGAGATAGAGCGAGAGGGAGATGACGGTTGAAGGGGGACGGGGGGAACATAGAGCGAGTGAAGGGAGGAGGAGAGATATATATATATAAATAAAAAAAGAGTTGAGTCAGGCGGGTTGGAACCAGCTGCCATGGTGCCTGTGAGCAAAATCTCCAGGAAGGGCTGATCCAGGGCAGCGACTCGGTGGTAAATTTACTTTTACAATTTTCCCATTTGTACCTGCCAGAGTGGACAAATCCACCAGCCAAGCAATCCTTGTAATTTGTAAAACTGAATTTATTTTTTACTGTCGAATGGTCAGACGCGTCCGCCATTGGCCAGCTAGCAGGATGAGTAACACTCTGGGATTCATTAGGAGAAATAGCATTGTCAACATTGTTGTGGATATAGAGTCTAATTATATAGGATTGGCTTAAAAACAATTCAGCACCACAGTACAAATCATGCCGTGATCATAACATACTTGTTTCAGCTGTGCATGACTTGTATGCAATATACTTTGGATTGCTGAAGGAATTATGAAATAGGATTACATTTAACTTAACTTATCAAGTTAAAGGCATAGTCCGGTATTTTACACTTTAAGCCTTATTTCAAGTTTGTTTACGATGATATAGATCGGTTCAGGTGTTAATTTCGCCGAAAGGCTGTGTTTGGAGAAGTTAAGGTTTTTTGCTAGCCCCACTGTAGAGGTCAATGAGCACGAATCATCGGTCCTAAAGCAACATTAAACGTTTGTTTGCAAACCTGTGAAACTCACCGAGTGGTCACTGGTGTTCGTTGATGTTCGACAAAAAAATCTGAGCAAAGTATGCTTTCCAGCAGGCTGTACTGTACGAGTCATTTTGTTGTAGCCACTAATTTCTATAGGGAGCCTCGAGTGTTAGGTATTAGTCCGCCACCGGCCGGAACCGGAAAGTAGACTTCGTCCAGTTTGTAGTAACACTGTGGCTTGCTAACTGGCAAGTGGAAGTTTACACAGCAATGTGGTTCATCTCAAGTAGTTCTACGATCGCCAAACTTGCTTACTTTGCTCAGATTTTTTTTGTCGAACATCAACGAACACCAGTGACCATTGGTGAGTTCCACAGCTTTGCAAACAAATGTTTAATGTTGCTCTAGGACCGATGATTCGTGCTCATTGACCTCTACAGTGGGCCTAGCAAAAAACCTAAACTTCTCCAAACACAGCCTTCCAGCGAAATTAACACCCGAACCGCTCTATTTCATCGTAAACAAATTGGAAATAAGGCTTAAAGTGTAAAATACCAGACTATGCCTTTAAATGTGTTATTTAAATAAACCTAATTAACTTGAACCCCTTCAATGTCAATGTCTCTGCTCCCCCAAAACACCCGCCTCCCTTGGACCCTTGTGGAGAACACCGAACTTAAGCCTTGCTCAAAGTGCAGGGGTTCCCGTCTGCGAGGGGGTTGCTGGCTCACTTCTCCTCGCTCATGTTGGTCAGGTTGGACCAGAAGGGCAGGGAGGTCTCGAACTGGAAGGTGTACACCAGGATGAGGACCAGCATGGTGTACATCACCACGGACATCCAGAAGTACTTGAGAGCCCGCCTCCACCACTCGTAGTGCACCTGAAGGGGGGGGGGATGGAGGAGAGATGCAGGTACGCCGGTTACCACGGATACCTTGTGCATGGTATTGGATATGACCTGCTGGCCTTGTTCCCGTGGAAGGGGGCATTAATATAACGGGGGGACAGGGCATAAAGCAGCCCTGAAGCATCGCGGGACCCAGAAGGCTGCCGCGGGCTTCACTTTATGACAGCGCTAAAACTAGTCAGCAGCTTTCTACACTGGGAAATTGGATTCTCTGGTTCTTTACCGTGTGTGTGTGTACTTGTGTGTGGTAGTGTGTGTGTGCATGTGTTTTCGTGTGTGTGTGTGTGTGTATGTTTTTCAATGGGTGTGTGTGTGTGGCTGTGTGTGTGTGTGTGTGTGTGTGGTAGTGTGTGTGCATGTGTTTTCGTGTGTGTGTGTGTGTGTGTCTCTCTCTTCCTGCTCTTCTTGGTATGCCCTGATGTGCATGAACCCCTCAGCAGAGCACACTGATGTGTTCATACTACACATCAGTGTGCGTTTAGGAGCACCTCTGTTAACCTTCTCCTTGGCCTATCCTTCCAAACTCATCAAGACGTCCAGCTCTATCCTGGTTTTGCCCACTTCACCCAGTGCAGGAGGTGGGAGAGAGGAGCGCGGTGGCTGAGCTATCATCCCTGCTGGTGACGGAGTCCCGGCCCCTCCAGGACACTCCTACAACCCGGGCAGCTCCTTCAGTGACCGACTTACACCCCAAGTGTGTGAAGGAGCTGTACCTTAGGTCCTTCCTTCCTGCTGTAGTCAGACTCTTCCATCAGCACTGCACCCAGTAACCACATACATCACTGTGCAATATTAGACATAAAACCTGCAATTACTACTTCAACATGTGACATCTTTTTAACATTATTTTTTTTAATAGATTTTTTATTCTATTATTTTATTGTTGTAATAACTGTCACTCCTTTGCTGCTGTTACGTCAATTTCCCCGTTTGAGGGACGAGTAAAGGGATTTCTACTCCGTTACATCTTACACCCAAGCCGTTTTCACCTCAGGGTGGGGAGGAGCTCTATGGGGCATGGCAGGGTGCGGCGGTGGGGGTGGGGCATGACAGGGCGTGGCGTGGCGGGGGGGAGGGGGTTTGCAGGGCGTGGCGCTTGTGTTGTACCTGGTAGAGGGCGACGCAGGACAGGAACATCATCATGTAGATGATCTTGTACATGACGATGCGGCCCTCGAAGCTCACGAAGAAGAACATGCCGCCGCAGATGTAGATCCAGTACTTGATCAGCAGGGCCATGATCAGCCCTCCCAGGACCTGCACCAGGTCCGGTTCCCCTCCCTCTTCCTCCTCCTCTTCCTTCCTCTTCTCCGACGACCTCCGCTCCGCCTCCTCTGCTCCAATGACAGCAGGGTCATCGTTAGTGACTTGGGACTTATCAGTGTCGACCGCACCACCACTGCACTGCACTGCACTGCGAAGTCCGTCCAGATACCAAACCATCAATCTGTCTGTCCTACTAAAAGCAACGCTGTTCATATTGGTACCTCAGCCTCCCTTAGACCCGTTTTATTTCCTCCAACTAGCTCCACATGGTTGACTGATTATACACTTTTCCTTTGAGCACTTTACAAACAGGGTTTACATTTGGATTTCTGGTAACCACTGGAGACACCAGGTAGTGGTAGGGAGAATCAGAACCGTCTTCCATGGCTGGTTCCCCTTGGCGTTCTCTGGGTGTCCTAGAATGTTCTGGGTGTCTCTCTTACTGTTCTCCATGCAAGGTGGGGGACAGCACTTCTCTGGGGTGCTCCTCATTCCAACGGCTCACATAAGAAGAGGCACCCTGAGTGTGATCCTGCCCAACGGACAGAGAGGAGGCGAGGGGGGGTCTTGCTCACCCAGGGCCTTGTCAGGGAGCACCACCACGCCGGACAGCACCGTGTCCTGCCGGCTCAGCTTGTCCTGGCGCTCCATCAGCGTCTGCCTCAGCAGCAGCCAGAAACTCAGCAGACACAGCATCTGGAGGGGCCAGCTCATGGGTTAATTATCAAATAAGAGCGAAACATGCGCACATGCCGCACATACACACACACAGACGCACACACACCCCTTCAGCTAGACTCATCACACAGACCCCACCCAACCAGGCCTACCCAAACCCTGCCCCAAACACACACACACGGAAATACAATACATTGTACAGCGATGGCGATACTAAGCAGGCCCCCTGGTGTCACCCCTATCCTGCTCTGACTGCAAGACAGGAAGTGACATCAGGGATTGGGGTCCACTTGGAACAGGTCCAGGTGAGATAGCGGCGGTAGGAGTACTGTTTGAAGTCTGATCATGTGACAACATGTTTACAGCCAGTGTGACTTTACAGTGAGTGCACTGTACAGTACGTCACAAAGAGAAATGCACACATGCATTGGAAAATAACTTTTGCATCTTCGGCGACCGATTGACATTTAAACCCTATGTGACACCCGTATGAGGTCAAGGGCTGTTCGCTGCCACCCTCAGATTGAGGCCCTGAAACAGCCAAACATCAATAAGACCATAAAGTGGTCCATGAGTGGATAACTGGGCCGTGAAATGTCACAACCATTTCTCATCAATGAGCCATTTGTGTGGAATGCTGGGAACTCGGCAGGGGGAACATCCATCACATGTGCACATTTCCTGACAACTGGGACAATTTCAAGAAGTGTGTTGAAATACGAACTTGGTTTGTCGAACGGTCGTTTGACACGCATGACCGTGATTCGTTGTCGAGCAGCAACATTGGGCAAGTGTAATCCTTGTCGCATCACAACCTAAAATCAATTACTCCCATCTTCATCATGGGTCTCTTGTTACGGCAAAAGGCCTGAAGCGTTAAAACGTAAAAAAACAGAGATTGGCCATAATTCTATATAATGTCATGTGACGTTGTTGGAGGAGCTGAACATGGACTGGATGATCCTGGTGGGGGTGGAGGTGGCGGTGGGCGGCGGGTCCGTACCTTGGAGGTCAGCTCGCTGAAGGGCACGGGCCTCTCGAGGAAGAACCCGGGCACCGGGTCCAGGATCTCGAAGCTCCAGATGTACTGCAGCACCATGAGCAGGTTGCCGTACATCACCATGAAGGGCGAGGTGAGCATGGCGTAGCGCCGGCGGTCGCGCACCATCCACAGCACGCACGACCACAGGAGGAAGACGAACGTCAGCCAGCTGACGTAGGTGATGCTCCACGCCTGCGGGGGGCGAAGAAGGCGGAGGGCCGCTGTCGCGCACTTGAGAAGCACATTAGGTTCATGGGGCGTGCAACCCTGACGTTACCTAACGGCCTGGCGATGATGCGGGCCGTGACCTACCGCTATATCACGGTCGTAAATGATTATATTCACGCACAAGACTGTGAGTGAATATAACGGCTCAGTTGAGCGCGAGGATCATATTTAAACTCACAATATTAAAGTCTAGATGTCACCTCTATCTACCAAGTACACATCGAAATGTGAATAAAGATTGTGGGATTGAGTTCTCAACTGTTAATAATGAAAATAATTGATCACACATGGCAGCTCCACATCCCATACACATACAGCCCACCCATTTACAGGCCTTCAACATCAGTTCTTTCATTCTCAGGATCCAAATAGTGTTTTTCCCCTTCAACTCCTCAGTCCGTCCCCGTCTTTCCCCACTCCCTTTCCATCCCATCCTCCCTCACCATCATGGCGATGAGAGCGCAGATGTAGCTCTGCTTCATGATGAAGCGGAAGACGGTGACCACAGCACTGGGGGGCCCGTCCTCCTCGGTCTCCTCCCCCTCCTCCTCCGTCTCCTCCTCCTCCTTCTTCTTCCCTGCCTCCGGCCACTCTCCGGGGGGCAGCACCACTTCATACACACACTCATGCTTTGTCTCTAGATCACAGAAACACATGATGCCTTTAGGTGTGTGTGTGTGTGTGTGTGTGAGTGTGTTTGTATGTGTGGCAACTTTTTGCATATCTCTCAAAGCATAACAATAAGAAAACAATTATATTGTGGAATAACATAAGAACAACAGAACATTCAGTTTTCAATGGAAAGTCAGATGACTTGGTTAGTGGTTAGTTATAAAATGAATCCCAAACAATATCGGGATTGGTCCAGCAAACCCAGCAGGAATCTGGTGGAACACCTGCAGCTCTATGTTCTCACCTGGGTCCGGGTCGAACGAGGACTGGTCCATTTTGTAGTGCGGGGTGGAGTACAAGTCCACATTGACCGGTCCATTGTCCGTGGTGGTGAATTCGAAGGAGTTCTCGTTGGGACCCTGCAGTTCACCACGCAGACGTTTGGAACAGGACTCAATGCGAGGCTCGCAGAACACGTGTACTCATGCGCGTCACAATGCAGCTACAGCCATGAGATCGGCATGCTGGCGTCTGACGGTATTAAAGCTGCTGTTGGTGATGTTAGCCCGCCGCACTTTTTGGAATTGATTGAGTATTTTTGACTGAGTCCCATGGTTCTGATGCGTTTGGATCAGCAGAATGAATGGCCAGGAGTCAAACCAACCAACAGAACCATGTGATTCGTTCACAAAACAATTTAATAAAAAAGTGGGTCAAACTCAAATGTTTGGTTACAGCTTTAAGGGTAGGGATGGGAAAGATCAGGTTCAGAAAGTAGAACAAATTTGGATCGAATAATCGCTTGGTGTCTCACAATCAAATCCCGATGATTAAATTCCTCTACCGACAGAACCTGGCAGCTCCATCTCTACAGGAACAACATCCCACTAGTTTGAGGGGACTCGTTGTTCGTTAGCGCAGGGCCAAAGTGGAGTTCATGACACACAAGTAGGCCTGCGCCCTGATGGTGAAGGCAGCGTTGGCGCTTCAGCCCTGGGCTAAACGTAATGCAGAGAGGGGAGAGCCCAGCTAGCCCCGGGACGATTCTACACCTCAGGGTTTAGCAGGAAAGGGTAGCGTGAGACGGAGCTACAGAGGGGTTGAGTACAGGACAGGGGGGAGGGGTGTCTCAATTCTATGACTTTATCTTAGGATGCAGGACAGGTGGGGGTGGGGGTTGGTTTGTTTACAGTGGCTCCCACCTCAGATAGGCTGTAGTCCTGCATGGGCAGCAGCTTGTGTTGGGGGAGGAGGAGGAGGAGGGAGGAAGGGGGTGGGGGTGGGGAGCAGACAGGGTGTGGTGTGTGTGTTATTGATGAGTTGATGCTGTACTCAAAGATACATAGAGAGAGAGAGAGAGAGAGAGAGAGAGAGAGAGAGAGAGAGAGAGAGAGAGAGAGCATGGAGAGCATGGAGAGCATGAGACAGACTGAGAGAAGAGAGACCGAGAGACAGAGAGGGACAGAGACATTGAGAAAGAAAGAGAAAAGAGACAGAAGGACAGAGAGACAGATAGAGACAGATAGAGAGAGAGACAGTGACCAAGACACAAGAGACAGAGAGAGAGAAAGAGACACACAGAAGACAATACATAGAGAAGACATACAGAGAAAACACACAGAGACAATGACAGAGCCATAGAGAGATGGAGGCATACAGAGAAGACAGACAGACAGACATGGAGAGACAGAGAGAGAGAGAAAGAAAAAGACAGCGACAGCGGAAGAGAAAGGGAGACAGAGAAGACAAAACACGCAGACACAGATACGGAGACAGAGACAGAGAGATGGAGACTCACAGAGAAGACACACAGAGACAGAGAGAGAGACCATGACAGACACAGAGAGAGACGGAGACACAGAGAAAACAGAGACAGAGAGAGACCCCGACAGAGAGACATCTTTCTGTTCTATAAAGGCCCCGACAAGCAGCCACAAAGCCTGTACTATACTGTGGTGCAAAACCCATGCCCATCATTCATCAGTCTGGCCACCAAAAGGAAGGGAAAGACAGGGATATATGGACCTAGTCATTGCAATAATGCATCTGTGCCTGGATGTGTGTGCGCGTGTGTGTCTCTGCATGTGCGTTTGTGTGTGTGTGTGTGTATGTGTGTGTGTATGTATGCCTGTGTGTTTTGCGTGAATGTGTGTGTATGTGTGGGTGTTCATGTATGTCTGTGTGTATGCCTGTGCGTGTGCATGTGTGTTTGTGTGTGCATGTGTACATGCGTGTGCAGTCATTGCAGATGAAATCTATCCAATAAGGCAGCACAGTTGTCTCTAGCACGGAGCAGACACCTGAAGGCACGAGCGAGTAAAACAATAAAACAATCGCCAGGCAGAGGCTCTGAAAATGTGATTCATCTGGTCTAATAAAACCTATCGGGCAGCACATTCTATTTATTTATCTTATGCTTGCAGGATTTTTCCCTCGGACCGCATGCTCGGTCCGGCTCATCACGACCACAGTAAAGCCGCCACGATTGAACACTGCGCCGGTCTCGCCGGCGGATTAGCTTCTAGCTGCTAGTGAGGTGTGTGTGTGTGTGTTTGACGGGGAGAGGGTGGGGTGGGGGGGTCCTGCGCCTACCTCCCTCTCGTCAGTGGCCCGGTTGCTGAGCCGCCAGATGTGCCTCCTCCTGTCAGCCGTGCTGCTGCTGGTTCCATTCCCGATCAGCCCCTCCTTCTCCTCCCTGTCCGCCGCCTCCTCCCGCTGCTCCTCCTTGTCCTGTGTAAACAGAGACGGCCGCTGGATGACGTAGCCGCATCTCAGCCTTTGACTCCTTTCTTTTATTCTCCTTCAAGTCCCAGCGGAGGCCTGTTTCAGGCCTCCATTGCACGGGTGTGGGGGGGTGACTCCCCCTCTGAAGGAACGCACTCGTTATCCTTGTTTTTTGGCGTTGCTAAAGAGTCTGTACCAAAAAGAAATAAATCGGATCTCAATGATCTTCTCATCTTGTTCGAAGATGGTTTTACTTTCAGTTGTGGTGAAGCAGGGAGCCGTAGCTCAGCGAGTAGAGAGGGTAGTCGAACTGGCAACCTTCATTCAAACCCCAGCTCCTCCTGGCCGAGTGTTGAGATGTCCCTGAACAAGACGCCCCAACCTGTTCCTGACATGCTGGCGCCTTGGATGGTTGACCCGCTGTCGGTGTCTTAATAAAAGCTTTGGATAAAAGCGTCTGCTAAATGCCCTAAATGTAAATGTAATGAAGCAAACGTGATATTCAAACACGTATGCAATACGTATGCCGCTAACCTAGACATACGAACAAGACGTCCAAGAAGCGTCTGGTTCATTCTGGTTCTGCATCGAAGCCGGTCGCATCAATCAAATCTGTCATCTTCCCGAAATGTACACCGCAGTCACACTTTAATGCGTGCCGTGGCGTGAGGCAGAGGCAAAAAAACACCCCTCACACGCATTTGAGGTGGTTGTGTGCGAGTGTGTTTTGGGGGGGTTGGCGGTCGATAACGCATACAGGCCTCATTCGAGGTCTTTAATGGTTGACAAGGATCTGTATTGACCCATCTATAAAAACCCTCTAATCTATAACTCCATTATGCCGGGTCTTGGCCTCGCGGTCCGATGAAGCATTGCACACTTCAGGTCTCCTCATGGCCAGCACCCTGGACTCGAGGACTCTGGTCATGAGGCCCCTCAGTCAGCCCTCTAGGAGGATCTAGGAGCAGGGCCTCAGGACTTGGACTACGGTCCATGTTGTTCTGGTGCTCGCTGAGTTTTCCTACTCCTCTCTGTCTTAGCGTGCTGCCAGAGCTCTGCTTTGTCTGTTGTCTGATTTGGCAGGGGAAGATTCCTGTGGTAGATCTTTTTAATCCCAGTGAGGTTTTTCCAGTACCAGTCTCAGGTTAAATAAACAAAAATATATCAGACCTGTCTGCGTAATCTTGGCAAAATCGTGCTACATATTTTTTTGATGATATTTTCTTTCACTTTTTCTTTTCCTGTTTATATTCCATTCTACGATTACCAACCATCACTTGAAATATTATTTTTAACATGAGGAAGAACAAAATGTAAACAACAGACGGGCCAACCCGCACCATCACGTCCAGGATTGAATTGTTTTTACGTTAGTGCTGGAGCTCAGCCATTGTGACCAGACTTTTGACTGCGATGATGTCATCAAAACTCAGGAATCCACCAATCCAGCGGATGATTCTTTGGTGGGAGACGGGCCCGTGGTGGCCAGGTCTCACTTCCTCGCTCAATATAGGTTTTTACTGACCAATCAGAGCAATCTCTTCCCTGATCGGGGAATCCATCTTGCCTGAGTTTTTCTTTGCCGAATAATTCAGTTTCAAAATCTTGCTCTGTTCCACTCTCCGCTGTTACAACTCTCGATTCATACAGCCGCTTCAACAGCTGTACGCAGCTTTAACCTCCCCAGACGGGAGGTGTTGCCGTGCGGTGGCGAGAGGGGGCTCACCTCCAGTTGCTCTGTGGGCTCCTGCAGCCAGAGGCGGATGAGCGTGGCCAGGGTGTAGTACAGCAGCAGCAGCATCACGGGGTTCACAAAGTGGTGCCAGTAGAGGTTCGGGTTCTTGATGAGCTTCCACGTGTGCGAGCATTCCCCCCGGATGAGGGGGGAGATGCCAAACAGACTGCAGAGAGAGAGAGAGAGAGTGGGATATCGTACCAGGTGTGGAGCATGCTTCCCTGACGATGCCATGAAAGGCGCCACGTCGTGCCAGTTTGCCGTCAGAGGGGAATGCGACTAAATCAAACGGGTGTATACAGTGTGGATGGAGGGAGGCTCAGTGTGCCCTTAAGTAATCCGACGTCGTCTATACGTCTCCAAGAGCATCATCAGGAAGGCAACTAGCTTTGCTTTGTACCGTTTTTGAAATGTACAGACCAGCATTATTTTGTTTTTTTGCACTGTGCAAAGATTTTCTCAGCTTTCAGTGTTTGTTACGATTACACATTTTATAGCCTGGCACTTGAGGAAGATTGTTTTTTACTGCCCAACGAAAAACTGGAACCAAGTGTTCAAAGAGGCGATGGCATTTAACGTAAATCTACTAAATGTTTTGCTGCATGCCCTACTCCTCTGCTGGTTAATTTAGTCGAAGCTCAACAACACAAACGACGACAAAAACTACAAACGCACTGCTAAAGTTTTCTTGTAGAAGCTTTTCAAATGTTCTCACTTGGTCTGAAGGCCATCCTTATGAGCAAGAGGCCGTCATTTCCACCGTGAGAAGAGCGCTGTGTAAATTAGCGTTGGGATTTACCTTTTGAAAAAGGGAGTATCGATTTGGGTAAACCAAGTCGAGAGAATGGATGAGAGGGAAGATCGAAGCGTTTCAAAAGCGATGACGAAATGCTGCGTAACGCACTCAAATGCTCTCCAAGTCGCTGATTTGGCCACGACTGGCAAAGAAACCGCGGGCATGGCCATTCCTACGTCGAGGGCGTTTATTTGCAGTTACCGCTTTTGGTCGTAGACAACCTGACCCCATGGACGCTGCTCTCAGAGCCTCACTGCCTGCTTAGGCGGAGGGGATGTCTGGCAAGTGCGGGACAGCTGTAATGGTGGTGGATGGTCAACACTGGCCCGGTAACTCAAACACTGGAGAGAGGCTGCTAATCCCGGAGGATATACAACACATGCATGGTCGGCCGGACCCTGTTCCCGCCCTCTAATAAGACAGGAAAAAGGTCCACTTCCTGTGTGGGAACTATACAGGGGATATATCACAGGGCAGCCTTCCTGGGGCTTCCTGGCCTCCAGATAATCCTAGACCTCTCTTTCCTCGGAGTCTCCCTCCTGAACAAACTGCATCCTGAAAGCTCCCCTGGCTGCAGCTGCATTGGGGGAGGCGGGGGGGGGTCACATGACTCATGGCTGCTGGGTATTTCTATTGTGAAGGCGGGGAGAGACAGGAAGTGGGGTGGAAGCCAGGCGGTGTCAGTCAACGCTCTGACAAAGGCCACGTTCACACTGTCAACATGGACGCTATTGCGACCGCCTATAATCCAATAACAATTGTGTATTTACGGAGGCCGGGGGGTGGGGGCGTGTTTAGCCTGTGTCCGACACAGGACTGGGACCGTGTTTCCCCCTGAACATGCAGGACGGGGGAAGCCTGTGTGCGCCACTTTGGAATACATTTTTGTGTTTAGTTTTTTTTGTACACGTCAGCAAAGACCTCCAGGATTAGCGCTGCATACACTGGAAATGTATAAAGAGTCTACTAATGCCATCTATTAAAGGAGGCCATTCAAGCCATTGCACCCTTGATTTACTGAAGCCATTCAACACAGAAGGGGGAAAAAAGGAAATTCAGTAGCCATTTAAAATTTCGGAAACAGCCGTCAATCGAAAAATACATAAAAAGCTGAAACCCGTGTAGCATGCAGATTTTACGCTACAGAATGCGGTGAATAAAGTGGGTCAGCAGTGGCGATCTGCAGACTCCAGTCCTCTGAAACATCTCCGATCGCCAGCTACCGATACAAGCACATAAAAAAAAACTAAAAAACACTGCAGCTGCATCACCACCTTGAGATCAATACATTTGCACCCGCTGCCCGCCGTTTGCATCCAAGTATAAGTTTTCTTTCAAAGGTGGTAAAAGACCGGGGCAGGTGTTTGATTGCAAAAGAGCCCTCCTGTCAATACGACATCACAACAACAGCCTTCGCAGCCTGTCCTTGAGTCGGCGGTCCGGGGCGGGTGGAGGCCCGGGTCCGAGACGTCAGGTTTATGAGGCTTCCAGACGAGCCGGCTATACATAGGCAGTAATGTCATTGGCCCTGGCTCACCGCAGCTTGGAGATGAAAAAGCCTGTGAATCGATACGAGCCCTGGAGGAAGACGAGGGAGGTGCAGTGAGGTAGCAGGGTCCCAGCCCGGCGGGCGAATTGGACGCTTCAGTTCAAAGGGCCTTGCGCACTGTTGACAGTCATTTTGGTGGTGATCTAGTTTATCAACAGTGAGATATTGGTTTCTATGCCCTTTGACAAAATGTACTTGTACTTGTAAGTCGCTTTGGATAAAAGCGTCTGCTAAATGTATATCTCAATGTAAATGGGATCGACGTGATTCAACAACGCTACAGAAATTCATTCCACGATTAAACAGGCTGTGAAGCGGACAAAGCAAAGACCCTGATGACCTCAATCCCTCTGCTATAGGTTGTTTTGCCAGCGTAGCGCTTTAAGAGGTGCAGCGTGCCTCTTAAAGCGCTACGCTGGCAACTCCGTCCCACTATGTGGCTTGGCTCTGAACCGCTGGGTTCCACCTCCCCGACCACAAGCATGTAATTAGTTAATCTCTCATGCATAATATAAGCCGGTGGGTTGGAGAGGAAGAGGCTCCGAAGGCCGTTGATGCACTGAGGGTTTGGAGCGTGATCTTCGCTGCAGCTGGGATTTCGATTTTTTTTTTAACAATAATATTTAGCAGCGTGTACACAGACTGGACGATGAGGGGATGCAATACATCAGCGGTCGGGTGGATGTGTTGCTATGCACGTGTAGCCATCGTGTGCCTCTTAGCTTTTGCGGGGACGACAAAAAACGACTTTGTTTGCTTTGGAGCCTGGACGAATGAATGCATGTCAAACACATGTCAATCGTGGATCTTTCCCTAAAGACATTCTCTCAAACAACCAAAAAAACCTGTTCATTGATCCGGATCATTGCGCAATATACTGTATAACAAAAACCGATATCCTTAACTTAAGCCTTAAATAACTCGCGGCCCCTTTAACGTTGAAGCAGTGTCATGGTTGTGTTTGCGGTGAGGTGCCCTCTGACCTGATGTAGCTGTCCCCGGGGTGGATGGCCTCCTGGAAGAACTGGAACTGGTAGAGGTAGAGGACCACCAGGTGGCCGGCGCTGAAGATGGCCATCAGCACGCACATGCAGCTGAAGAGCAGCGTGTCGATGGTGCGGCAGAACGACCACCAGGTGCACAGGAAGATGAAGACGAAGAAGTAGACCGCCGACGTCAGAGAGGGCAGCATGGCGCCTGCAGACGGACCCGCGCAGCAGATTGGCGTGGCAGAGGTGAAGACCGGGAGAAGTTCAGGGTCAAAGGGACGATTTCACAACAGAACGATGTTTATCCCCCATTGCGTTTCCATGGGAGAAATACACATTGTCCATAAAACCCTGCCAATAATGAACAACCAAGTTCACACTGAGCAAGAAAAAAAAAAATCTGTCAATTCTATTTGACCTTTGTGTGTTTGTCACAGCTTATTGCACGTTGACACTCGTATAACAATACATTTCAATAGTATAGCGTGACATGCTACGCTAACAGAGCACTCCGGTACGGTACTGACCCGTTAGGCCCAGTAGGATGGTGACCACCACCTTCCCGGCGGTGGTGATCAGGTTCCCGATGATCTCCTTCACTTTGGACGCCACGCCCGCCACGATCCGCAGGACCTTCATCTTGGCGCTCTCTTTCTCCTCCTCCTCCTCCTCCTCCTCGTCCTCCCCTTCGTGCTCCTCATCGTCCTCCTCCTCCTCTTCCCCGGACAGCTCTTCGTCCTCGTCCTCCTCGGCCTCGTAGCCGGCCTCGTGGTCTTCCTCCAGCAGGATGTTGTCCTCCAGGCTCAGCTTTTCCTCTTCCTGCTTAGAGGAAGGATAGTCGTTCATGTGAACACTGAAGGCACGATCTCTGAGCGCATAAGAGTGTTCGCTAAGTCCACGGCTACGGTGCACCTAGCCAACCTCTAGTGCTGCCAGGCCACTCAGTCATACAAAGACATGTCGGGAATGCAGGTCGTTTAGCTTCTGGACCTATATTACGCTTGCACGTAAAAACGGTCTTCGGTGCCAGCCGATAGGCGAGAGGAGGGCCGCCACAGCGCCGCCCCACTCTCCATGGTCCTGAAACCTCTGACAACAGGTGACTCCAGCTGTCTGCCTGCCTGCTGTGCTGAGATCCGCTGACGGATCTACGTCGTCATGGCCTTACAAAGAGACGACAACCAACACCACAGCGGCAGCATCAGACTGGACCATCTTTGAATCAGCTGAGGTCCCTCAAGGTTTGAAGTAGTGAATACGGGGGAAAAAACAAGAACTTGAACTTGGTTGAGAAGAAGCATGTGAAGCCCAACGTTGGCGACGGCTCATTGGGTGGTTTGGGCGGACTTAATGGGGGCAGGGCCATCTGTTCCAGCGGGAGTGCCACAGTGAGAGTGAATGTGGATTTAATTAACTTAGAGCTATAAAGAGACCCAACAACTTGCCAGGAGAAGGTGTGGGTGTGTGGGTGTTCTGAGGCACTGATCCAGTAACTCAACAACAGCCTCAAATTTATATTTTTACAATGTATATCATCTAAAGTCGTTTAAAATGAAAATGCTCCAAGGAAAAGGGCCAGCCATAGCCTTTCAAGAAGGACTAAGGAAGAGACTGAATGAATTCTGTGGTCATGGTAAACGCACATGCGGGAGACCGAGAGAAAGACAGACATAAGCTGCTGGACATACAAACGGGACAGGCGGGCAGACAGACAGACAGATCGTCAGAAAGCGCATCAGACAGACGGACGTATGCAGAGACAGACAGAGAGACAGACAGAGACGGACATAATAACACAGACATAAAAATCGCCAGAGCATCAAACTGTCAGAAAGGCTTACTTCAAACGGACAGACAGACAGAGAGACAGAAGTGTTGTGGCCGTCTCTTGCGAGATCCTCATCAGACAGTGTCAGAAGGACAGACAGACAGACAGACAGAGTCTCACCAGATCCTTGTCAGACAGACAGACAGACTCACCAGATCCTCTGACTGGAAGTGGGCGTTGTCCTGGGCCATGTCCCCAGGAGGCCTCTTCAGTACCAGGCTGCGGCACACCAGCCAGACGGCCAGGCCTGTCAGGAACATGCCGATGTCTGGGAGGAACACGCGGATCCCATTCTTGGCGTCCGCGCCGATCACGCTATGGCACAGGACACAGGAAACCTCTTAATCATGAGTGCAGTACCTTCAGAACCAACCCAACATCTGGTACCGCGGAGGGAGCATTCAGATCGCAAACCAACCGGCACAGTGTTCGGATATGATTGTTTTGTGCTTTTCTTTACTCCTAGTGTCGTTCTCATCTTTCTTCTGGAGTAAAAGGTTAAAGGTCTCTTCTCATTGATGCCCGACTTCAGCGTTCCAGCGTTTTGTACCACGTCAAGCGTTCGTCAGAAAAGTGCATTTGAAACCCTTTCGCACCTCGGAGGGACATGTGGAAGGCATGGGAACGCGTTGTTTCCAACCGCCCTCAATATGTGTTGACCTACAACTTTAATACGGGGTTCCACCCACTTTAATGGAATCAGGCCTCAGCCCTTCAAAATGAATGGCCATTAAAACAGAGCCGATTCCATTGAAATAACCTGGGAGAGAAGTCTTTCTTTAACACAACAAAGTTTACTGAACAGTGAAAACCAAATTAACTTATCCCTTGAAGTCAGCATTTTTTTTCCTAATCGTAATTTTAACGGTGGATTGCTATAAACATCATAATCAAAATCATGCCATACCAAACTGTATTCAAAATGATTCATTGTGGTATCATAAACATAACGAAAAAATGCATATTCAATCTAGCTGAAAGCTGGCCCAAACATAAAGGTGTGTAAATATGCTTCTCTAGTTAATAAATCAGTCTCATTATCTCTACACCCCAGTAACATCAATTGAAGCCTTTTAACATTTTCTACATTTTCTAAATCTTCTACATAACAATTGTCGACCAGCGCAGCCTAATAGGTAGGCAGTAAGCCTGGAGAAGAACAATTACTTGCTCACGAAACAAAAGACCATGACATTGATGCAACTATCAACTCAAAGCGGCGCCACGTCTGCGGCAGTGGACAATTCACAATGAAAGCATTTATTACTCTGCCTGACACAGGACACAAACCCCCCCTACATACACAGACACTCAGCAAACAGGGCTTTGAGCTGCTATGATAGCAATGAATTGTAACAGTTTGAAGCTCGGCGGTTTAATTGTAAGGAGCAAACAAAAACGCTACTATTTGTTATTGGATTCCTGTCAACACCGGCATTTAAATAGGAGCCAGTTCTGCCCAAACAGGAAGCTGAACAGTAGTGGGCAGCAGTTGCCATGGCGGCCGTCAGAATAACACACTTCCAGTGATTCCCATCGCCTGAGGACGCGTTTTCACGCTGTGTCATGATTGGACGGGAGACTAAAGGGAGTAGAAACTTGCATCAGAAATGGCTACCAGACCATCCCAGCCATTTAAAAGGAGCTCTCCTCACCCTGGAGACAGATTTCTATTTCCAGTTTCTTTTTTTACAAGGGGATCACGCTGCATCCTGTTTTCTCCCCTAACGTGTTCTCCTGCTTTGTTTCTTTTATATGCTACTCCCAGGAAGGCACCGAACGCAATTAAACGGTTTGAAATAAACTGAACAAGCTGCTGATGATGACGGTGAGGCAGGTTGCAAGCTGAACAACAACAAAAACATCAATAACAACAAATATTGGAATGCGGTTGGGTGTATGTGTGTGCGTGTGTGTGTGTGTGTGTGTGTGTGTGTGTGTGTGTGTGTGTGTGTGTGTGTGT
>JAOPJJ010000134.1:7247847-7261123 GCA_027122795.1 Enchelyopus cimbrius
GTGTGTGTGTGTGTGTGTGTGTGTGTGTGTGTGTGTGTGTGTGTGTGTGTGTGTGTGTGTGTGTGTGTGTGTGCAGGGTTGTCCAGTGTGTACGTGTTGAATTGTAGAACTACAAGTAAGCTGCCTATGCTGTGATGAATTGAAACAATCCCCTTCTTGGCAGGGGTTTGTCCAGTTAGAGGTGGACAGCCGGAACAGAAAAGAGCTTAGTCCATTTTACCTATTTTAGCCAGGAAAAATGAGATAAAAATGACATAGGTAATCAGGACACTTCAGCAGTGACCATCGCTGGCCGTTACACTTCAGCAAGTTAATTGTCTTTTCTCTGATCCATCAAGGGGCTGGAAGCTGTCTCTCCCTCTCTATCCATCTCTCCCTCTCTATCCATCTCTCCCTCTCTCTCTCCTTCCGTCTCCCGCAAATCACAGCCACGTTTCATAATAGGAGGAGAATTCCTTTCACCAGATTGTCAGGTTCCATGCACTGGGCCTTAGTGTTTGTGGTTTTTAATTATATTGAAGCTTTATATTGAAAACATTCCTCCTGGTCGTGGAAATAGCTTGCGGTTACACAGTAGCTGTTCTCCTGAAATGATGAAATTAATGAAAAACGGGAAAACAAGCACCCGTTTGAAAAGGGGCTCAGACTAAACAAAAGCATGCGTTGTCTCAGGGCGTAGTGTT
Source organism: Enchelyopus cimbrius (assembly GCA_027122795.1). NCBI lineage: Eukaryota > Metazoa > Chordata > Actinopteri > Gadiformes > Gaidropsaridae > Enchelyopus > Enchelyopus cimbrius. The sequence continues at coordinate 7,248,531 of JAOPJJ010000134.1, forward strand.
AGAACGCTACCTGACAGGAACAGTGTTTACTTGTTCACTTTGATCCTCGGTGTAACTGTTCAACACAAATTACATTGGTTCTGTACGGCCATTTAAACGTAAAAAAAACAACCTGAAACCCATATATCTTACAACTAGCACACAATCATACACTTTGCCTTCATCCAATATAGATGACTTCCACGCACCCAAAGTCCATGTAAGGAAGGCTTTTAAAAGCATATAATGACCAAGGCTCAAATGTTCTGTTAAAACAAACCCAGCCATTAATTGGTATATTGATTTGGAACCACAAAGTGGACCACAGCAGGGAGGCGCGGCCCAGCCGAAAGCTATCACCAATTAATAAGAGCCCAGTCATCCCCACAGTGACAGAGGGAATACATGAGAACAGTGCAATGCTATCCATATCATGGTACTGAGATTGATAGTGGAAACACACACACACACACCATCTCGCCCCCAAAATATTTTGACATACCAATCTCGCCTAGCGTTAATATCTTATTATGCCAACTCTCGGTCACAATCCAGATTTTTTTTTAAATAGCAAAACACATAAGAGAAGCAAAATATAGGCGGGTTTTTTTTGGGCTACATATTCACAATCTGACGCAGCTCGCTTCTGAATCGCTAATCAGCGAGCTTTTGCAACAAACACTTACAGTATGACTCTGAGGCCTCCCACACCCATCTTTAAAAAGGTCCAGGTCAGGAGGCGGATGCTGAGCGTCCAGCAATAACCTCCTTAAGACCCTGAGCCACACCACGGCCTGACCTCACACAAGTCTAACTGTGGTTGTATGAACGGAGTCGAATTTGCGACCTCAATCCACCCCGGCACCAGCCAGTCTTCAACCACAGAATCAAAAGGAAAACATACACATGACGGCGGAATAGGATGCTTATTAATCCTTGTACAGTCAATAGAGCTATTCATCGACATCTGACTAACTCACCCCTCCTTCTAATGCCTGGAAGTCCCTGATCCCCCCCCCCAACCACCTTGGCTAGATTTCCGGAATCTTACTGCCTGCGAGGTGAGATGTTAGAACTAGCCCCCGAACAGGGACAAACTCCCACGCCTCACAAAGAAGAGGGGAGGACGGGCAGGGTGTGTGTGTGTGTGTGTGAGCTAGCGAGCATATACAATAACTCATTGTAATCTGCAATATGTATGGCTTCCTAGCCCCAACAATTTTCCCTTTTTGCATAAATAAAGGGCGGCCGAAGCCTCTCTCTGCGCTTCGGTCAGCACTGCGGTGGTCAGCGCACGGGGAAGCAGGGGGCTCGTTCGTCATCCGTTTGGAGTTTCGGAAGCCAAAGAGGCTATTGTGTGCTGGTCCATCAGATTCAGCCCCCGCTGCTACCGCTAGCAGACACTGGTCCACATGTCTGGCCCGAGTGCTCGGCCGCGCGGTGACTCATCGGGCCTTCTGTTTTGGTTTTTTTGGTCTTTTGAACTGAAAATATGAACTTCCCTTGTTTCTCTCCAAATCAGATTACACCCCCACAATACAACATTCCCAAATGTATCTTTATCCTCGTCTTGCTTTTGTCTTTAGGTCGCACCGCGAAAGCCATTCTTAAAGAATAGAAAAGTAAAACGGAGCTCAAAACATACAAAGGCCTCCAGCTGATTTAGAGGCCTTGTCAGAAAATGTCATGTTGGCAGATAAGGGAGTCGTTAACCCTCTGGCCTGACTAAGCACCAACAGATACAAAAGGAATCTGAACTCCGCAACCTTTACATTTTGAATTTCTGTCCAAACAATAAAATAAAAAATACACGTTTGTTTTGTCTAGAAATGTCTCCGAGAATGATAGGGTGGATTCTTCAAGTTCAAGTTTCAAGCTTAGAAGTTACAACCAAACTAAAAGCTTGGTATTTAAAAAGAAAGACATATTTTGCAATCGCAGAACAAAACTTGATGTACTGCATCGTTAGCAAAGCAGTAGCACAGTAGTAGTAAATTCTCTACTATTTCACTTTACAGTTGTGGCCAGCCCTTTGTATGTGCACAACAAATTCCCTCTCGGGGCATTTCCATGCCTCCCACTAACCTGCACTATTAAGACAGTAAGACAGACTTCCTGTTCCCAGCCTCCTGTATCAGGTCAAGACACAGGGACGCCAAAACTAACACCAGAGATCAGCGAAACTGAAAGAGTAAAGAAAATCTTCTGTGGCAAAGAAACCTCAGCGGTGTGCAGTAAACAGCCTTCTAAAGGCAGGGCCCTGGTTGAAACAACCTTACCACCCAAGAACAAGATAAACCAGGAAATATGGGCCAGTTTGACATGCAAGCAGAGTTTGTATGCCTGTGTGTGTTCGCCTGCATGTGTGCACGTGCGTTTGCGTGCATGAGTCTTAGTGATATGTACGCGCGTGCAACCGTGCATGTTCATACATGTGTGTGTGTGTGTGTGTGTGTGTGTGAGGTCTGTGTACACAGGGAGCCAGCGAGTCGCTACCTTTGAATAGAGGTGCTGTCGGATGATCAACAGGGAGCTGAGACGGTGTAACGTCAGCAGACATCTCTTTCAGTGCGATGCCTCAAAAAAATTACATACGGTAACACAGGCAAATATTGTTGCCTCAGAGTGGACAAGCACAATGCAATAAGGCAGGGGGCCTGGCGGAGTCAAATAACATGCATTGATGTTCCCACTGGGTCGATCTAGCCACCACGGGCCACATTCACGAAATGGTGAAAAGCTGGGATGACAATAAAATACATTTACAGGTAATGCCATTAAAAATGTCCATACAAATAAAATGTGTCTGCGACTTAGAGGCCATGCAACATGGGAGCTAACACACTTGTTGAGCTGAATACCATTCCTCTCAATTAAAGGAACATGCCACCGTTTTTCCATACTGATCTATGGGAGCACTTCGACGTTGGCGCAGTAATATCAGGTATGGCGAAGGCTTGCCGGTCACGTTGGTTCTATTGACGGAAGTAAGAGGGGAAGGGGGAGAGGATTTTTTTGATATAGGAGTGTTGATATTACTGCGCTGACGTATGGTCCCAGGTGTTATTCCGCCATAAATTATAGTTATCCTTTTAATCCACTTAGAAAATTGGCATGTTTCATTTTGTGTAACCATACTTGGGTCGTGTAACTACCCACATAACAGTATTTAAATAGGGAAAACGTTGAAGTGCTTGGTCACTTCTAACTCCCCCCCGTTTGGATCCGTAGGAAATGGAAGCTAAATGCTAGCAAAGTAGCGCTGCGTTCCAGAGCGATTGAGTGCACGCACGAAGGCGAGAGAGGTCTAAGATCAGGGAAGAACATAGATCAGTATGGAACAACGGTGGCGTGTTCCTTCAAGGATGGGATCAAGCGATCAGTTGGCAAATAAAAAAATAAACTTAACTAAACCTTCACTTGTTTCTACATCAGAACTACCTTGTATTAATGCACTGAAAGACCTGAAAGTGTCCCAAATAAAGACAAATCTGGACTCTGGAGTGACAACCATTCCATCCGAGCAGGCCACGTGAGATCTGTGGCACGTTCTAGCAGCCAAGGCCGGTCTAATGTTTAGGCTGAGGCCGGTGAGGAAGAGGAGGCCAAGACCTGCTGCCCTTCCTCCCAACATCCTCCCCCCTGTCCTTACGGCTTCTGCCCTTCCTCCCCATTCCACGCCAGAACCTCACCCTGTGCGTGTCACGCCCTGCACGCGCACGGCGGGACCCTGGATGGGGGAGGGGGAAGGAGTGCTCGTTTTGCACTTTGAAAAAACATAAAATATTAAAAGGTATGTTTACGATAACGGGAAAGCAATTTCTTCCTCTCCTCCTCACAACCGCATTATTAATTCATACTGTTAAAACTACTTTCCACGAATTAATGGAGACAATGCATGGCCCCTACAATCGCTTTTGGAAATAAAGCAGGCGTCCACTGACAAGTGATGCATTATTGCCATGCTGAGTGCGGCTTATCTATAGAGAGCAGCTCCGTGGAGGCTGTTGGCTTTAAAAAGTACTTCAACCACACAAGTCACCACAAATAACAGACTCACCGATATGCCTGTGAAAACCACACCGCTGATTACATGTTAATTTTCATCACTCGTGGCCTACCACAGAATATCCTATGAACCCCAACATCAACATTGAAGTGCCTGAACCATTCAGGACCTGCTACCACTTCAGCTGTAAAGCCCTCTTTAGGAACTGTCCCTAAAACCAAACTACTGTTAAAACAAATGACGCCTAAAATTACTCTGGAGAGTTGAGTGTGGAAGACAATACTTCTTCCAGGTAAAACTACTGACACCTTATCTCAAATGTCCCATAGCAACCCTGAGTGGAGCTGTATGCCAAAACACTTACAGAAAAAGCAAATGCATGACAATGCCAATGTGTTTCAGTTCAGTTGTTTTGATTAAATTCGGCAGAACTGTTTGTCGGCGACATCAAGTGAAACTCCCCTGAACTTCTGATGTAGTAACATCTTAGTCAACATTTCTGGAAGCACAAAGCTTCAATCAAATGTATGCCATGTCCATAAGCAGGCCATTCTCTACTTTGCACTGCGGGCTCCCAACAAACTTATTTTCAGAGAGATAATTTAATTTTCCTAATTAAATTATCTCCTTAATTTTTAATTATCTACTGATGAACATACTATACTCACATTTTCAGGTTATGGTGATTTTTGTCAAACGATTCAACAGAATGTGAATAAATAACAAAGTGAAACTGAGGACAAGGTAGAAACGGTAGCCTAAATCAAATACTCTTGATATGCCTACTGTAAATATACAGCCAGAAAAGAAAGTAATAACAACAAAATGACAACCTGGTGACATTTGATTTTTCTTGTAGGTTTCTTTTTTAATGTATTTCGATAAACCTTATTGAAATTACAACTAAAGGTATCACAGTGCAATAAAAAAATAATGTAAATGTCCATCTCACATGGAAATAGCTGCTGTACATTTTACCGCCATGCTACAAACTCACCGGTAGCCAGACATAGTGGGAGAAGCAATCTGAAGATCAATCCACAAACCACCTCAGACGCCATCGCTGTGGGAAACCTCTCCTGAAATCCAGGTAACAGCAGGGATGGCTTGTTTTACAACGTCTCGTCGTGAGACATGTCAGGGTCCAGCAGGTCCTGGTCCGGTCCCGGTGGGCGTCTAACACGTGCGTTCCTTGTCCTCCAAAAGAGAGTTCCATACGGCCCTGGCGTCCCACAACACAGCTTCTAGGGCTCTATCACAAATCCGCCAACACAGCTTCGGTCATTAAAGTAAGCCTCGCCAGGTTTTCAGCCAGTTTGAAGACTGGGTAGAGCGTCATGTCTTCCGATGAGGGTGGTCAAAAAAAGTAGCGGGTCTTCACGGCATCTCGGCAGAGCAACACGGAGCCGCCGTCACAGGTGCGCGGTCAGCGGGTCTCGTAGAGCGGGGAGTATATTCGGGAAAGGACCAACAAGTTCTCAATCCTATTGGCTTATCTATTCAAGTGGAAAGTGGAGTAAGGAAGCCATGAATGCAAACATACCGCATATATCGCCACATTTCCCAAAACGTTTACGGTCACTGGATAAGTCCACCCTCGCGCTTTAGGACCGCACTCTCTCCCGCCCCGTTGGTGGAGTGACTTTGGGACTTCTGGCGGAGGCTGCTCTCCAGCAGAACTCCACAGGGCGGTCCTGCGACTGACATTTGAACGAACCAATCAGAAGTGTAGATTGGGTCAACAGGCTTTACTCTCCTTCATAATTGGAAACAAGAGGGTGGGGCAGACGATTAAAGCAATTCCGCATGTAACAACAATTAAATCTAAACATAAATCTGTGCTGCGGTTTGTCATTTGGGAAAGAGCTCCAACATAGCTCTCCAGCGCCGAATGTGGTTATATGGATAGGATATCAAATACATAAATAGGTAGCTCTAGGAAGTATACATATAATTAACTAGGAACATTCCAGTTTGGCATGGGAGGGTTCAGATCATTTGTAAAGAGGCCGATATCGGGTTGTGGCTGACATCAAATGGGCCTTCGAAATAGGGAGGCCAATAAGATTATTATTGGCAACCATTATTAAGTTGACACTGGGACACAGACGTGACTCAAGGCATCCCTCAATTTACAATTCATGGCTGATAAAGACCATTACAAAAAGACGATTTCCCTTTTGTATGTTCAATGCTGAAATAAAGGGGGGGAAATAAAGGAAATATCTTTACTCTGCATCTGCCCCGGATTGCTGAAGATGATGCATGTTGGTGGATATATCACTTTAAAAAATATGCAAACAAAATAATAATAAAAGGTGGAATATACTCTCCATGTATTGTAAATATAACTATTATGGCTGAGTAGACCTTAAATATATATATTCCTCATACTTCACATGTTGAAATACAAAAATGTTGCTTGCCCATTGTGAAGTCATATATAATCACATTGGATGATCAAAGTAAATATGTCATTAGTTGTATAAAGGGTCCAATGGCTGCTTCCAAGCAGCCATCTTGGTACTTCTTGCACAAAGATTCTAGGATAAACTTCAGTCAGAATCAATTGGTTTGACAGTAGCGAGGAAGTTGACTTGGTGGGTAAGGTGCATATATTAAGACAATAAACAACGTACAAAAAGTGACTTATATATATTAGAAGTGACTGTTATATAGAGGGACGATCGAGCACCAAGATGGCCGCTTCAAATGTGTGACATCATGCGAAGCCCTCTCACGGTCACACTAAAGTCATACTTTCCCACGTTATGATATTATTGCAATCTTATGTTTTTTGTTATAATTGGTGTAGAACCCGTCAAACAGTGTGGTCATGCGGACATATTGTTTTCTCAAGGTAACTGCTGAGCAGTGAATAAATAGGCTCTTCGTGTTTCATCGGTGAAACCAGACAACCGCAGCATCAGCATAGCTCGACTTAAGGTTATGTTATTAATATTTCAACTAGAATCCATAAAACCAAACCGCATGAAGATGAAGGGTATTCATACGATTGTTATTGCACACCAAACCCATCCTCCTTAGCAAACTCGTCATTTCTAGAAGTTTCTGTTTGAGTTGCAGGCCGCCTCATTGCCACCCCCTGCCCTTAAAACCACAACATCAAAGCAACCATCCATCATGAGTTATTGGCATGCGTTGATACGTTTAATGACCGTATTGACTAGGAAATGATACACACTCTGGCGTTTCCTTCCAAAGTGCATTAGCCTTTGACGAGAGGAAAAACGCGGTACTATGGGGTTAAGGGCCAGCTAAATGACCCCTTACCTATGGAAACGCCGATCACTTAAAACAGCAACAACAACAACATCAAAAAAGTGACACTTAAGATGAATCATCAGTTGGCCATAACTGCTGACAGGGATGCAGCGTATGAGTGAAAGACAAACAAACAAACAAACCAAAAGCCCGCCTCGGAGACAAATGGGCTTTTTAAGAAATCATTGACAATGCCGTTGTCGCCAGCCAGCACGAGGATGAAAGAGTTTTTCCTGGAAACCTGGAGGGCGGCTGGAGACACGCAACCTAAGAGGTAGGGAGATGGAGAGTGTGAGGTCAAGGGAGTGAGAGGGGTAGAGAGAGGTAGAGAAAGGTCGAGGGCTAAGAAAGTGGAGAGAGATTGCGGGATCAAGAGGTAGAGAGAGATAGAGGAATTAGAGAGAAGTAGAGAAAGGGATCGAGAGAGCAAGAGCAATAGAGAAAGAGTTAGAGAGGAAACGAGAGGAAGCTAAATCCAGAGAGAGAGAGAGAGAGAGAGAGTCCCCAGGGTGCCTGGGTGGCAGCCAGCTAATCAATAGCCAGCCTCGTCGAGAACAGAAAATGTCTGCCTTTGATTTGTTTGTGCCGTTTGAAGTCCTGACGACGGGGCCCAGCTAATCCCAGGAATAAATGGGTATCTTAAGCAACCATTTGTCTTTTCATTCATTATTCATCAAATTCCACAGCGCTGGGGAGCTAGCGGTATCGACGGGTTCCTGAACCAAATGGACAGGAGAGCTTCATCTGTAGTCGGTGCGGGCAGAGGGGAGATGTTCATGCGGATCCCTTTTGATTGGATCCATCCTCTGCCCGCTGTTTTTGTTTCCATCTTAGATAGTATATTTAGGATTGTCGCCGTAACAAAACATTTATGGCAGCCAATGTGATGATATCTAATGGAGAGTAATACCACACACACACACACATATTTTCACGAAGACAGTGAGCTGTTTCACAGAGAAAAACACAACCTGTCAAAATGTTGGTGTTAACAATTGATTTCATAATAAATGAAGAGGCGGAGTTTGGTAAGTCAAATACACACATTGGAATGTACATTTTAGTGTCAGATCGGACCTCAAATGTACACCTTCTGAACATTTTAGACCAGAGAATGCTGTATGACTCACGATTGTACCAGGTGTAATCATAAACAAACTTCAATAGAGAGATGTCATTAATGATGGACATAAAAGCCATATGGAATAACAATAATAATTGAATTTTTATGTATGGGTCAAAAGGAACTTAGAAATCTGCTAGTCTTCTAAAAAAAGCATTTCCATTTCCCAAATTGGTGTATTCCTTCTATAACTTACAAATGAGTAACCCAAGCTCATTGTTCGAGCCAATGTCACGTTACCCCGAGGTCCGTGTAGTTTGAATGACCAAATTCCAACAAATGGATCCACCGTCAAGCAGAATCTTGGTTTATGATGATGTGGATAAACATAGTGTTATACTCCATCTTTTCTCAATATGGATCTTCTCTTTGAACGTTGAAGACCACTAGCCTGGCCATTACCAGTCTTTGACTTCGATTCTCTCCCGTCATTCAGTCTGGGACACCGTCATTGGATTTTGATTTCTGTAATGGGCGGAGGCTTGTGTGGGGTTTCAAATCATTGTTGTTCCCTTAACCAATCAGCAAGGTTTGGTAATGACGTATCTTATGTGCCGAAGGTAGAAAGCCTCCGCTTTCACAGTAGTAAACAAATCGCTAGCTACCTGTTCTGAGATCGTAGTGGCAATGAAGACCCAAGATCATGTTAACGACATGTGCTGATGTTGTACAATTATCCTGAGAGTAAAGAGGGAAAATACGGCATTCCAAACTCTTATTTGAAAACAAGAACAGTGTTTTCAAATATACTGTCAACTGTAGTTCACTTTCAACTGTTGAACTACAGTTGAAAGTGAAACTTGGCAGGCAACTTCACCACCCCCTGTCACTGATTGGCCCGCAAAGAATTGAGACACTGGATCTCGAAAGAAGCGAGGGCTTTGCCAGACTACGTTACGGAGCAAAATTTAATTGGGCGGAAGTACGTAGCTGGTATCACCAGGCTAGTAGACCACGGCTGTCTAGCAACAACTCGTGCACATGCATTTGAATGTGCACATCTTGATAATAATCTATTCAATGCTTGCAACACACACACACAGAATGTTAAATTGTGTTATAATGTATAATTCCCAATTGTTATTGATGTATTTGCACTTTTAATTGCTTGCTGAAGTCTACAAGGCAAACAAATTAAGTTCAAACTTAGTTTCCCGACTCCATTCTTTAAAAAATGGATGTCGACAAGGTTCTGAATATATATATAATGATATGGTGTCAACTACAAGAGCACATAATCAATAAAACAACAAAGTTTCATGTACGTTGAGAGTGGAACCTTTATAACTCTGCAGCATATACTAAGTGAAAACAACATGTGTAAATCACATTACAGGTCTTGATTGGCTCAGCATTGATCTCCAGTGAAATCCACACCGTCTATGTTCACTATTGACATGCTTACACTTTCTGTCCACTTTGAGGAGCCTTTTGGAAACGATTACACACCAAAAACTCAGAATAATCTTAATTTAAAGTTTGATTTAGCCGAATTACACGCACAGCGACCGAGAGCAAAATGATTACGTTGAGTCATCTGGCTGGACTGGAAAAACAAAACCCTGCAAGAATAATATATCACTGCACAGCGAAAGGAAAACGAACATCGCCCGATGGTGCCAACTCTGTTCACCGCCATCAGCAGATCGTACCATTATAGCATTAGCATCGTGAACGAGCTCTGGTTAATGCGCTCGGTCAGGATGTCCGTCCTCTCGTGCAACAACATCATTTAGTTTTAAACATTACGTCTGGGTGCTCGCGTTCTCATTACATTACGTACTGAGGGGGTTGCAGTAGTAGTTGCGCTAGTGCGTCTTTACCTTTTAAATGGGCGGCCATGCATTATTTAAGGGGTTAAGGGGCTAGAGAACTCCATAGCCACTGATAACAAGATTTGGGCTTTGGGCCTCTCACTCCAGCCCTGCGTTGGAACACATCTCAGCAGTTTGAGAAAATAATAGACATGTTCCAGCTGAGCGGACAAGTTCTGGTCTCTGGACCATCAGCACAAGAAGTCACTCGGTGAATAGCAGGGTTCGTAATCTTCAAAGCAAAAACCCTAAAACTGATTTTTCTTCAGGTGGACTATTTGTCATTCATTATTTAACCCATATGAGGCTTACGATATGTAAAAGTGTTAATAATGTAGAGAATATACATAGAAGGATAATAACAATATGCATCACACATGATTATGTGTATGCCATCAGATAACGCCCACATTACGCAAGTATTCAATGGTTGGCTAATGCAAGTCTGATTTGATTATGTGTTAATCATAATATAGGACTTTGCAATACTGCCTACGTTAGCAAACAGATCTACCTTGATAACGGTTTAATTCATCCGGAAATTGGATTTGGGGATGGCTTTTTCAAAAAGTTTTTGTTGCAGAGTTTGCAGAACTTGCAGTATTTAGGCATCATGAAAACAAAGGGACACACACCAGGATAAATACATTACATACAAATCACAACGAATATGCAGGCTGTCTGTTCTGTTTAGGCCCAAGACTAAAGTTGGGATGTTTTACGAATACCCCCTGATCTTTTCATCGGTCATTCAGAACATGCATTCAAACTGTCGCTCACGATAATACATTGCGTGTTATTCAAGCAGAAGATCTAGCCTACTACTTTTGTGTGAGCGCGGGATGGAGGACGGAGTTAGAGACACACTGTGTGTGTTTGCTTGCATAAGTGTTATATTTCAACAAAATATGTCAATGTTATTTATATTTAACTTTGTATCTAGTCGAATATCGCAAATAGTCAATACATGTTTAATTATCACACTTGTACTGCTTCCTCTCAATAGCAATATATGGGTCATTCTTGTCATTTCATCAAATTTCTGGAAATCTTCCCACCGTCTGACCATCGCAGAATGTCTTGAAAAAAATCTAGTAGGAGGATACACTTTTTCATACAAAAAATCCAAAATATTAGGTTTCTACTGTCAATCGTTTGTTAATAATAAATAGTTTGTTAATAAATCATTGAATGAAGGGTAGTTTAGACGGTTTTTGGCATCATACTCTGAAAAGCCATTTTTAAACAGCAATCTGGAAAACTATCTCACCTGTAGCCTTAAAATTATCTACAGTATATATATGTTACCAATAGCCTCCAGACATGTTATGTCAGGGGTGTAGCTCAAGTATAACCTAGTATGGTAGGAACTTAAACTTCGCCATGTCGAAATTAAATGGTAAATTTGAAGATTGGCTGAACTCCCAGTTTTGCAGATAAAAGACTTCGCTATCTCTGGTGTTAGCTTAAACATTCTAGCTTAAACAACAGGTATCAGGTTCTAACATACTTTTTGTGAAAGATCACATTCTTGTTAAAATCATATAAAACAATTGTGTGTGTGTGTGTGGGGGGGGGGTTACTGATAAATTTTGCCTTACGAAAACATTAAAATATAGCCCAGTTGTAGTTACACAGGCAATAAGTCCTTGAATGTGAGTTGAACATGCTGAAAGCAGCTTTTAATATCTTAAACCATGAACAAACATATGAAATAGCATAACACTGAAGACTGCGCATTTTGTCATACTTTAAGTATATACATACACATAGATTACACAACCAAATAATAATCTTAATTTGAGCATTTTACATTATACATTTTACATTAACGATTTTACATTACAGTTGTAATGTAAACATTTACATTAGATTTTTTTTTACAAAGATTGTACATTACAGTTGTAATGTATAATCTTTATGCTCAAATGAAGATTATTATTATTAGATCATTATCAAATAATAATCTTAATTTGAGCATAAAGAATTTTTTTTTAATCTTTATGCTCAAATTAAGATTTTTTTTTCCGTAAGCCTAAATTATCAATAGCGTTTAGTCACATGTAAGTCTTTGGTAAATGGTAAATTGTAAAAAACACATTTGAATTGCCCTGCTGTGATGTTTACTAGTAGGCTATTAGGACATGCAGTACCAAAAAGGGCCACAAAACCCCCGCCAATATAAGGATTTTAAAAAATCACTGCGACATAATGAGGCAAAAACACCCTCCCATTTTTTTTATATGGTTTCAACAAGAATGTGATCTTCCACAAAAAGTAATTTTGAACCTGATACATGTTGTCCGGAGCCATAATATCTGTGAAATTAATCATCCAAGAGAAACCATATTTTGTCGAATGTTTAAGATAATACCAGAGATAG
>JAOPJJ010000134.1:7365561-7377057 GCA_027122795.1 Enchelyopus cimbrius
TGGGGGGGGGTTTTTACCGGCCGGGGGGGTTTTGAGCCCCCGCCCCCCCCCCCCCCCCCCCCCCCCCCGCTGTACCCTGCAGGCTGTCAGCCAGCCAGGACCCCCAGTCCACCGGCTGGAGGTTCTACTTCAAGCTGTACTGCTTCCTGGACACGGACAGCGTTCCCAGAGACAGCGTGGAGTTCGCCTTCATGTTCGAGCAGGTGAGACACCGTCACCAGCCCACCAGCGTGGAGCGGCGTCTCCCCACATGCCTTCAGCGGCGGTGAATTGTCAGCGCCACTGCAAAAAAATTAAAATGGCCCCAAATGTTTCTACCTGCTGGTCTATCCCTTCATTCCATCCGTCCTGCGTCCCTCCATCCCCTGCTCTCCCCCTGGTCCTCAGGCCCATGAGGCCGTGATCCGAGGTCGCTACCCGGCCCCCGAGGACACCCTGCAGTTCCTGGCGGCCCTGCGGCTGCAGTACCTCCTGGGGGACCACTGCGCCCGGGCCCCCCTGCCCGACATGGCCCAGGTGTTCCCCGTGGCGCGGCTCCGTGCCCGGGTGCAGAACTCGGCCAAGACCTTCGCCCCGGGCGCGGGCTCCGCGGCGGAACGCGGCGGCGGCGCCGGGGAGAGGAAGCGCTCCAGCTTCCTGGAGGGAACGCTGCGGAGGAGCTTCCGGAGCGGCTCGCTGAGCCGCCAGAAGCTGCTGGAGGAGGAGAACTCGCTGGAGGCGTGGCTGCGGGAGGAGACGGCGGCAGTGCACGCCAGTGTGCTGGACAAGTGGCGGCGCCTGCAGGGGATGACCCAGGAGCAGGCCATGGTCAAGTACATGGCCCTGGTGAAGGAGTGGGCGGGCTACGGGTCCACGCTCTTCAACGTGGAGGTAGGGAACCGCGACTTGGCCAACGCCAACCTCATTGTGTCACACCTGACGTCTGGTCTACTGACTGCTGGTTTATACTCCTCCTCTGTAAAGCGCTGTACGTGGACACAGAGAGCCCTCTCCGTAGTACGGAGACCCTCTCCGTAGTACGGAGACCCTCTCGTAGTGAGACCCTCTCTCTCTCATGGAGACCCTCTCCGTACTCTGTGGGCGCATCCCATATTTTTTAACTGTCCGTCACTCCGTCGAGGGAAAACGGAGACGGCGAGGGCTGTGATTGGTCCTCTAACAACGTCATTTCTGGAATGACTTTTCCGGTTTGACGACTGCTGGCAAATTGCACCACTTTGTAAATAGTTTGTTATTAACAGTTAAAGCATTTCATTTTTTATTATAATTTTTTACCCCTTTTTAATGACAATCTGCTGTGTGGACGCATCAAGCGACTGAACGTCCACCTGTTTACTTTACCCACGGAGAACTGCGAAGGCTGGAGGGGTCTCCATAGTAACAGAAACAGATTACGTTTTACGGAAACGGAGAAGTATACCCCAGCGTTTAGTCTTTACTGATCCCCTTGCAGAACTCTTAGCTCGCTCTAAGCAGCCGCTCACATGACCACGAGGTGTCATCAACAACGTCTTCCAGGTTTCTTGTTGTAGCCCCACTCCTGTCTCAGTTCTGCCTCTGAGGCCTCCCATCTCCCAGCATGCATCTGAGGCCTCCATCTCACATCCTTGCCCCCCTGGTCTTGCAGAGTCAGGACGCAGCCTACCCCAGCGAGCTGTGGCTGGGCGTCAGCCGGCAGGCCGTGTCGCTGTACAAGCGGGGCGAGCCCTGGCCCCTGGAGGTCTTCCCCTACGAGCAGATCCTGTCCTTCGGCGCGCCGCAGCCCAACGCCTACAAGATCGCCGTGGAGGGCCGGGAGCTGCTCTTCGACACCCCGCTGGTACGTATGTAGTCCTGGGTGGGTCCGCTAGGTGTTCACATGCCCTCACCTGTTGAGTAACTGCTCACCTCCTCGCTCCACCTCCCCAGGTGATGGACATCGCTAAGCTGATGAAGGCCTACATCAGCATGATGGTGCTGAAGCGCTACAGCAACCCCCAGTCTCTCAGCAGCCACGGCAGCCAGTGCAGCGCCTGGTGAACACGTTGATCTCTGACCCAGGAGCTGTGCATTGACAGTGCCGGGCGTCAGGACTCAAAGTGGCGTCTAGAGCCTGGCTTAATGGAGACCAAAACCCCAACCCCTCCCCCCCTTACCACAAACCAAACAGATGTACATCTAGGCCGCTGTTAAACCCAGTAAGCCTGACTAACACTAACCCTGACCTGGACTAACAAAGAATCACAGTAAGGGTTAAGGGTAGGCTAAACCTAACCCTTATCCTTACCTTAGTAAGGATAAGGATAGTAAGGATAAGGGTTAAGTGTAAAGTTTGGCTAAACTTCAATCTTATCCTTACCTTAGTGTTATGGGTAGGGGTTAAGGTTAGCCCAAACATCAACCTTATCCTTACCTTGAAGGAAAATATCTTGTCAGGAAAGGTGTGAAGTTGACTGAGGAGGAGTGTTGAAATTGATTTTGTGGGAATATTTTTTTTTTCTACTGGTATTTGTGTTATCTTTATGCTAGGTGCTGTGACACTTCAAGGGCTGTTACTATACTGTGTGTGCGTGTGTGTCTCTGTGTGTTTGTGCATTGTGCGTGCCTGTGTGTGTGAGGTTATTCGTGTGTGTGTGTGTGTGGGTGTATGTGTGTGGGTGGGTCTTCTGGCTGTCAGAATGTAAAAAAAGCTGAGAATTTGTAAAAAAGAAAGTACTTAAAAGCTGTATGTTTTTTCTCTGCTTTGTGATACTCTGGGAACGCGTTGACACTATATCCAGGTCTGTCAGTAAAATGTACATTATTATGCAAACGTTGTCGCCTTGAACATTTCATATCATGTTGTGATTATTCACAGGAAACTTTGCTAATCAATGGAGGACGTATCTGCCAGGGTCACGGAAACCAATTCAGGACCAAGTTTGATGTCAATCCAGGTTTCACATGTTATTCTGCCAGATTTCTCCTGGCCTACCGATGTACCTTAAAACTTTAGGACCTACGTCAGGCCAATCGACGTCTTGATGGTATTTTGTCAAAACAAATCAGTTTCTGTAGAGTTTGTATCGCAGCACAAGAGACGCAAATAATCCATACTTTATCGGTTGAAGGAGACCCAGTCAAACTGCAGTAACCATACCCTATATTTTTCAGTTTACTCTGTACTGCAAAACGTTTTTCGGGCTAGTCATGGTTTATCTTGGATTCGTTGCAGGAATATTCATGTCTAAACCACATTTCCCAGGAGCACCGCAGGCGGTCGGTCCATCCAAAGCTCTTTGCCTTCTGTGCCTTATTGTATATTGTGTACGCTGTGTTACGCCATCATCTGTCTGGTTTTATGTGCAATGTTTGGTTTGTGATTGATGGTGTATCCACTAGCTGTACATTTTATACTGCTACCCTTTACCTTTTGTTTGATTTGACCACAAGGTAATATTTTATAGATAATCATGTGGTATTTTTCCTTAAAGATTACAGTGGATCCATAAGCAACAAAAAAACTGGCTTCTTCTTGTTTTTGTATCCGTATTAGCTCTGTTATATATTTAGGCCGACAATATGGTTCTCAAAATAAATCCTAAATATTTAAATGGCTCCCTGTCTTTAACTACTGAATGTATGTCGTATTTAACGTGTCTGGCTTGAGAAAATTATACATTTTCTTTAAATTGACATATTCAAAGTTGTTTATTTTGGCTGTAGGCTATTTGGAAAGAATTGAGGAAAAACGTACATTTGCAAACTTGTTCACTGAAACAAAACAATAAACTGTCGACTAATCTCAATCGAAAAACCAAATAAAATTTCTGGTGAGCAAAGATGGCGGCTCATTGGCAACAAAGTGACGACAGCTGACGCATGACCGCCAAATACGTTACGGCCGAAACGAGACGCGAAAAGGCGGGCTTTTATCTGTAGACCATTGTTAGGTCGGTACGTCCATATGAGTATCTATAGAGAACACATACAACATAAAATAACTTGTACCGAACTGCTGTGAAATAACTCAAAATCCCGGACGAAGAACAGTCAGCCGCGGTGAGCCTGATTATGCCGTGCGGTTTAAATGCGTTGCTGGTTCAAATCCCTCGTTGCGCTGCTTCTAATTGACCTGAAGTAATTGTGTGTGTTGATTATGTTTTTTGTATCGCACAGCAATCGTATTTTGTCCAGGCTGAAGTTACATTAGTGTCCAGCAGAGGTCGGCGTTATTTACATAACCAACTAAATAACTAATATGTCTTGCATCAACGTCAATATAACCACAGGTCAAAAGATGCTAGAGAGCGCTAAAGCTCTGGCAAAGTGCTCAGTCTGTAAGGTCCACTATTAAAGTGTCTGAGCACAATGGCTGTTACCTGTCAACACTCACGTTGGGATTGTTACTTCACTTCCTCTTTGGCCAACATCATATGACGCTGTGGTTCTTTGGTAGTCCAATATATTGGTTGCATTTTATGTGGGCTTGGGTTTGAAAAAGCTCTATTTTCTATGATTGTAATGGCGTTACGTTATGCTCTGTTTAACCTTCACACATAAACATAAACATTGGCAGGTAGAGCTTTGGACAGAATAGGGTTGCTAGCATCTGGACTGGAGGATAGCTGACTATACTTTGCACCCTACAGACATTTGTGCTGTCAAGACATTGTATGAGGTGAAAAACCATCCAACTCTTTCTGTCTGAATATAAACATCATTTATACATTACATTCATGTTACATTCAATAGCGATTGATAGACAGCCCAACCGACAACGTCACATTCTCGTCGTATCCGTGCTACGCGCACCACCACTTTAACCTCTGTCCATTGGCCTTGTGCTAAGGCACCAGAAGGACCGGTTCTTCCTGGGTCGGGGAGGGAAAGGAAAAACAGATTTTGGAAGCTCAACAGAAGAATTGTCTTTTTTTTTTACAGTGGTACAAACAACCCGACCCTCTGACCTTGTATGGTCTGGTCCCGGCGTAACGGACCAGCCTTAGAGCTGAATCTAGTTTGATTACAGCTTGACCCCAAAAGATTTTTTTTGAAATGGAAGGAAGAAATTACAATTGAAGGAACCTAAAAAAGAACATCACATTCAATTAGATACTGTAGGTATAAAATAATAATTGACAGCAGCACTCTTGTGGTTTGTGGCCGATTCATGAAAAAAATTCCAAGACCACCGTTCAGATGAGAGATCTAAAGTGACACTAGATTAACGCTGTGTAAACGTATTTAAACCAGATTCAACATCAGCCCGAGGCCCGCTCCCCCCCTCACACTGTCGTGACGCGTACCACCACCTCCCCAGACCCCCGGGCCCGACCCAGCCCCGAGTCCGGCCCCCCGGTGTACGAGCAGAGGTAGGGCCAGCAGGGGCAGCTCCAGGGGTGGTTTGGCCCCAGCTCGGTTGTCTGCAGGGGCCTGCTTGGGCCCCCCAGGTGGCCCAGCGGTAGCCAGAGAGTCCGGGGGACCAGGGAGGCGGCGGGCCCGGCGCTCATCTCCTCCAGGTCGGCCGCCTTGTCGTAGCTCTGGACGTCCCAGTGCAGGTTGACGGCCCGCCAGCGCAGGAAGACGCTGTGCACGGCGGCGCCCTCGTGCACGATGAGGCCTGTCGGGGGAAGAGAGGCCCACAGTTCAGACCGGCCAGGACCACCAGCAACCAGCCTAGCGCACTAGTCGTGGAGTTACAGGAGGGCTTCTGGGATGATGAATATACTCTGAAACTAGGACAACAGCAAGAAGTATCTTTTAAAACCCTCCAAGTACAAAGCCCTGGGCTCTGGGGAAATCACACAGATCTGCTGCCTCAGAGGTCATGCTTGGAATATTGGCAGGGATACGTCCACTTTAGGCCATTGGATAAATGATCCGATGGTAATGAATTGCATTTTCAGATCACTTTTCAAAGCACTCAGAGCGCTCCAGGTCGTGAGTGTGGGGGCGAGGACACCTCACGACTCCCAAATCTGCAGCACCCTTCTGCGTGAGCCGGACTGCGCTACAGTGCTCACAACACACTTTCACTGGCAGATTGGAGGAGTGATGCTGTCCTATTCGAAACCAGGGGCTGATTGGGGTTAGCTCCCCTGCTCCGGGGGGTCTTTTGGGTGCCAAGGGATCTCGGCTGAAGGGATCAGCCAATAGAAGCCAATCAAGTTCACACAGTTAAAGGGCAGGCAGCCATGAAGCCCAGCCATTTTTTTGTAAAACTGCTTCACAATCTATGAAGTGAAAACCAGTGTCATTGGTCAAAGATTGATGAACTGATATGTAAACTGATACTGGAACCGTGTCGACGGTAACTTTAAACGGGATTCCTTTAAACTAGCGTATTGGAAAGAGTGTTCCACAACAGGAGTGTGAGCCTCACCCACACAGACCAGGTCCATGAAGCCATACATGCCGTAGCAGATCTGGAAGAGCACGTCTCGGCGCTGCCACAGCGCCTGGGGGCTCAAGGCCGACCACAGCAGCCAGGTGATGCTGGCCATGAGGAACAGCGAGCCCAGGAACACCGCCACCATCTGCACCTTCTCCACCAGGGTGATGCTGATGCTTTGCCACTGGGGACGACACAGGAGGGCCTCGGTTAGCACCCATGGGCTTCTTCCTCATGGGATCAGGGATGCTATGTCTCGTAGAACTTGAACCCATCAGCCAAAACTAAATGACCAGCAATAGCTGCCAATTTATTTTGGAAACGATTTCATCATGTTTGACATTTTCACAGCCATCTGTTGTCTGTTGCCGTGGCAGTAATAATCCATCATGATATGGCCTGCCACTCATTGCGCATGACCAGAATCTTCCACAAGGCTGGACGGATCTACAGCTGAAGCTAGCGAGCAGGGAGCAGAGGGTTCTATTATTGTGCACCCCAACAATGGTGCTAAAGGCTAGCTCCAGTGCTAGCTTTAACCGCTGGCTCATGGAGTAGCACCACTGGCTAACTTTCAGGTTTGATTTGACCTGACCAGCGACTTTACATTGGTAGGAAGCATCAAATCAATACATGATGTTGACAACAACAGGGAAACAAACGAACAGCAGGCGCAATGTTAATCAATACTAATGTAGAATATATACCGTTAAAGAGTCAATTTATGATTCATTGTTGCTTTGTTTTTTATTTGATGCACTTGAGTGGAGGTATTGATGTCTTGTCTCTCTACTCTCCTCCCCACTGGAGGCCACTACAGGAGGGTATTTGTTGGCCGCCGCGAGGCACAGGGAGGGGAGGTTGTAAAAAATGTGTTTCGTCTCTTAATGCGTCTTTAACAGCGGGAGGCATGGGAAGATTGGTGCTGTAAACCTCCCGGTGTAATGGCGGTAAAACATTGTCTCTGTGGCGTAGCGGTTAGAAGTGTTGCTGGCAGTTAGCATTGCATGTAGCGGTTAGCAGTTCTGTTAGTGGTTAGCAGTGTTGCAAGAAATTAGCAGTGTGCTTTGCAGTTAGCAGTGTTGTAAGCAGTTAGCAGTCTGCTTAGCACTTGGCAGTGTTTACAGCAGTGTGCAGAGCAGTTACCAGTGTGCGCAGCAACTAGCGGCATGCCTAGTGGTTGACAGTGTCATTAACAGCCGGCATTGTTGTAAGGCTGTGTAGCTAGCTACCTGCCAGGGTCTCTTCATGTTGATGGCCAGGATGTTGAAGCGGTAGCAGCAGAGCTCACAGCTCCAGCAGCCCCGCTCGCTGATCCACTTGAGCAGGCAGTGCTGGTGGGTGTAGCGCACTGAGCCGTCGCACCGGCAGGGGTTGAGCAGGTCGCCCTGGGGTCCAGGAGCACAACACAGCAGGTCAGAGGTGAAGGGGAACTTTAGGCCGGTGAGGTATAAGGTTAGGCCAATAACAGTCGACCCATTGTTGGTCTTCCCGGAGCTTTCCAGAACGATTCGATTCTTAAAAGGGTTTTTAACTATTTTGTCAAGAGGTCAAGAGGTGGCCTATTGTTTTCAAAAGGACTGTCTGGCAGGAGACAGACAGCGGAAAGTCGATTGAATGACCGGAATTTTTCCTGTCTCAGTATTTATTATAATGTGTTGAAAGGGGCTGAGGAGTGTCCCTGTGATTTACATCCGAACGAATAAATTAATGAACGTGGCTCAGCACAAAGACCTTCTGTGAAGCGAGACTTTGAGGGGCAACCCTGTGTTCTAATGCTTTGTAATGGCTCCTTCATCAATCCACAGTCCCCTTCACCATGGTGCACCTCAGGGTAGAATACTAGGGCCACTTCAGATGAACAACCCTTTAAAACCACGTCATCACTCATAACAGCCGTTTGTATTAACCTTGAGTGTTTGTCGGACTGCTCCTGCTCCTGGCAGACTTACTGGGGAGTACATTAGCGTTGGCGCCGCCAGCGGGTCGTGGCGTTGGGTGTTAATAATATCTTAAGGTCAGGTAGGATGGAGCTCGTTCTTCCGGGCTGCGTGTTAACCTAGCAGCTACAACTGGACCCCTGTGACTCCAGCTTGATGGATGGAACCAGATGAAACCAGATGAAACATCCGTCTCAAAGTACAAACTAAGACCAACCGGCGAGGTGGACGCCACCTCCACTCCAAAGCTGTGGTGGAAGAGCTCCAGATGTGCTTGTTCTAGCAGCAATAAAGCAAAGCTGCCAAAAGGGATGTGGGAATCTAGCCGTTGAGAATCAGTGGAGCTGCGCGTTGACCTTCCGTAATGCGATACGACTGAAACAGTATATGCGATCCAAAGATGGGACTGAGGATGTGACAGGTTTAACCTCCATTGATTTTTTTGGGATAAAAGACATGGCACTACTTTTCATCACATTGCCCCTCCATCCCCTGTGCCTGTACCGGCAGCAAAGCATTGTGGGGTCCCTGTCTTCAGATCAAAGATGGCTCCACAGAACCGGAGGTGGGCTATTAGATTAGGAGCTAATACGTAGACTGAGGGCCACGTGGGGTGGGGTGGGGGTGGGGGTGGGGGACAGGATATTCACTTAGACCGCCTGAGCCTCACCGACACACAGCCATGTGCTGCTGCCTGGGGGGCTCCGATTACAGATCAGGACCTGGCTCTGTTGGACCAGGACTACTGGACAGACCCCATGACCCAGCTTCTGTTAGACCAGGACTACTGGACAGACCCCATGACCCTGCTTCTGTTAGACCAGGACTACTGGACAGACCCCATGACCCAGCTTCTGTTAGACCAGGACTTCTGGACAGACTCCATGAAACAGCTTCTGTTAGACAAGGACTACTTGACAGACCCCATGGACCAGCTTATGTTAGACCAGGATTACTGGACCGATAATTGGACTGCTGTAAGATCATAGCTGCTGGACAGCAAAGACAGAAGATCGAGAGACAGATCGACAGACAGACCGACAGACTGAGAGGAAGGTGGACTGGCTGACTGACAGACAGACTGAGGCTGACTGATGGACTGTTTGACTGACAGACAGACTGAGGCTGACTGATGGACTGTTTGACTGATGGACTGGGTAACAGACAGGCATCATCTCAAAACCTGCCATATGCACCCCCCACCCCACCCCCAACGCGTTTCTGTCAAAGATGGTTTCAGACGTGTAGTCCGGTATACCGTTTCCAAACCAACATGACGTTCTGAGCCGGTGGAAAACATCCCTCTTGTCGGACAGAAGCGCTAATCCTAGGATGTCTGCCTCTTCCATTAGAGACGGCCTTTTAAAAGGTTCTCTGTAAAGTGCCCAATCAGGGAATTCAGTTGAACTGAGCCTCTAAACTAAGTCACTTACTGCATCTTTGTGTGTCGGCCTGTGAGGCAATTGTTGGCGTGTTTTGTATTCTTGATTCATTGTTCAAGTTGGACCAAGCTGATATGATGAGGGCTGTTCAACGAGGACCTTTAGATATGGAGATAAATCCTATATATTGAGATATAGATAGATAGATAGATAGATAGATAGATAGATAGATCCATCTATCTGAGTAGTTGACCAGCCATTATTGTTGTTAAGGTTTTAATTGACAATAAGTCACTTAATTAGTTAAAGTGGTTCTGTCCTATGCTACAGGTGTAAACCATAGCTTCCGGTAGTGTGACTGATCCGTGAATCGCTGTTCATGGGTCTGTGTTTTATGACACACCGGTCTAGACTGTAGACTACCTGTTCCTGAAACCAAGTAAATGGGCCATTAAAAGTCATTTCAACAGTTCTCCGTTAGCGGGCTAAAGCTAACGGTACACACCTCCACAAGTTAGCAACTTGTGGAGGTCGCTGTCCGTGGTGCTGTACTTCAACAGGGTATGGAGGCTATCGGAGAGTCCGGGCTCACACTGACACAGAGCAGCCTGGAGACCTGTCTGAGTAGCACCTGTGTAGGCCAGCCCTGTTGGGTGGAGACCTGCTCAGCGCGCGTGCATATTAGCCCACCTGTTCGGCGCCCTGCTCAGCGCGCGTGCATATTAGCCCACCTGTTCGGCGCCCTGGAAGCAGATCCGGCAGCTCGGCGTGGGGATGCAGGACTCGCTGCTGCTGTTGGAGTGCAGGGCGGCCAGGGTCTTGGTCACGCTCCGACGACCCCCCACCGCCCCTTCCTCGCCACTCGAGCACTCCTCGTCCCCATCCTCCTCCTCCTCCTCCTCCTCATCGCTCTCCGTCTTTAGCGCCGGAGCGTTCTCCCCAGACCCCCCTCGGCGGGGTTCGTCCGCGGAGCGCGGGGGTCCTTGCGGGGGGCAGGGTGGGTCTTCCACCCGCGGGCTCGTTGTGAATTCCCCCCGCGGCTCCTCTCCCCCGCATACCGCAGGGCCCGGATCTCCTTCCTCGGCGCTCATTGTGAAGTAAAAAGTCGAAATGCAACAATGGCATAGAGGCGCACACGCAACGCTACTCCCGCACTAATGAGACGGAGACGCGAGTCTTGTAACCGCGGCGTGGCGGCTTCTCCCCCAACCCCCCCGCTCGCGCTCCGCTCTCCGCAACACCGTGACGGTGTGGCACTTTGACTGAGTTGCAAGTACCGAGCGGCCCGTGACGCGGGGCGGGTCGTCGTTAGTCGTGGTCGGTAAAAGCTGCACGCGCCCCCCGCTCCAGGAGATCATGTCCACGCGGCCGCCATGCATCGCCACGGACACCGCGCGCACCTCCACGCTCTATGGAGCCGCGTGGCGAAATAACCCAGATGATCCGCCCTCCTCTGCCCCCCACCCCCCCACCCCCACCCCCCTTCGACTCACCTATGCCTGCGTTTCCGAGGCAACCGGCGGTGGATCAAAGGTGGTAACTTTCTGGAAAACACGCGCACCCCTCCGAAGTAACAGAGAAATGTTTCCAGAGTGGCGCGCGTCTCTGCGTTCCCCGGCGCGAGGGAACCGCCGGAGTCCACGGGAGCGCGTGGAAGGATGAGCTGCGTCACGTCCGCGGCGGTTGTGCTCGCGTTCGTGCTCGCGCGTGAGAAGATGTATGTTGTGTGATGTGGCTGGGGGGGGGGGGGGGGGGGGGCGGCGGGGGGGGGGGGGGGGGGGGGGGGGGGGGGGGGGGGGGGCGGGGGCGGGGGGGGGGGGGG
>JAOPJJ010000134.1:7393326-7404071 GCA_027122795.1 Enchelyopus cimbrius
TCATAATGAGATAACTACACTACATGGTCATAATGAGATAACTTCATAGAACTACACTACATGGTCATAATGAGATATCTTCATAGAACTACACTACATGGTTATAATGAGATATCTTCACATAACTAGACTACATGGTCATAACCATAACTAGACCAAACTTGGTCACGTCTAAAATAGCTAATGTAGCTATCATTACAAACGTCACAAGATCGGGTCGCCATTCTAATCCCTAATCCCAGGAAGATGCCAACCTCCTGATCCCGACTCGCGTGTCCGTTTTAAGTCGTGTAACCACATCCTGTCCGTCGTTCCTCAGGTCACGGTAAGACTCCCAAGGACGCGGCGTCCGTGCGGGCCACCCACCCCATCCCCGCTGCCTGCGGGGTCTACTACTTTGAGGTGAAGATCATCAGCAAAGGGCGAGACGGGTAAGCACGCAGTGACCAGGCGTCTGATTGGTTCCCTGGTGATGGTTGCTATGTGTCAAGTGATTGATGTCCAGACAACACCTGTGGTCCTGTTGATGGTCACCAAGTGGTGTCGTCCAGGTGAGGCATACCTTTGTGGCCCTACCCGTCCATCACTGGATTGGAAGGTTGTTGGTTTGAATCCCCCATGTACAGCAAGGCACAGATGTGAGATTGAAGTGCAGCGTTCAACAGGTTAACCGCTTGTTGAACGCTGCACCTCAATCTCACATCCGTAATCCTAATACATTCACCTCATCTAATAGCTTGCCTTTTCCAGTAGTGTTTGTTTTGACCAAACGATTCGTGGTTACTGGGCAGCTCCCAGTGGAAAAGGTCACCTGGGGAATCATGGTAAAATACCGGTTATTAGTGGAAACATGTGTTCACACGTGGAGTCGAGTTTGAGCCGTGAGTCATGAACTCGTTCACCGTGAGTTCTGTCCTGGGCGTCCCGACTGACCGTCTTCAGACTGATGTGGCAGCGGTGAACTCCACAGACCCGCAGCCTGACCTCAGTATTGACTGAACCGTCTGGTCGCCACGTCGCCAGACAACCAACCAATCAATCCATCAGGAGTGGTCCATCATCCAGTGTGTGACATTCCGTTGGCTTCTGAATCCTTCATGAGCACCTCGTCTATGCCCTGTGGACATGTAGTTGAAGGGCCCTTTATGGTTGATCCGGACGCCATTTTGAGTAGCCCAACACCATGCTGGCTCCGGGGGACATCTCTAAATGTGTGTGGGTGATGTCATCGGTCACATGATGCGGCCCGTGTTGCCTCACGTTTAATCCTCCGGATGATGCGTGTTTTGAGTCCACATGGTCTGAGAGTAACCTTCCACTACACAGGACCAACATCGTAAAGGCTAATTGATTCATCATGCCGTTTGATCCTGCGCAGTGGACTGCGCTCTTCCATGTGCAGAACGTTCCCAGAACCTGTGAATATTACGGGATATGGAACCTGGACGGCGCGCAGCCAGAAACCAATGTTCCCAATAGCTGTAGGAATGTTTTTAATTGTCTGAAATGGCCACAACCAGGACGACACATCTCAACAAAGTGTGGCCTACATTCAACACTCGGGCTAAAAATAAAACACAACAATAACACAAGGGGGGGCTGCGCATCGCCAGATGTTTCCACTGACGGAGACGCGGGCCAGAGGCCTGGCTCCTCTCCGAGTTCCCCCTCGCCCTCTCCTCCAGGGCCAGGTCCCCGAGATACTGTAAGGGGATATTATGGGATGTGTCATAAAGCTGTCTGCTGCAGATGGCCCGAGAAGGGTCCGGCTGCAGCCATGGGCGTTTCCGTCATGACACAAGAACGCCCGTTAGGCGTTCCTGGTCGCTTTTCACTGACCAATCACAAAGAGTTCCCCAAAGTAAACTGGGGATTCTTCTTCCCTTCCTTACTGACAATTCTTACCCTAACCGGTTTGAGAAAGTCTTACTAGTGAATGTTATATGAACCCGGGTGTTGACAGCTCCGTGCGTACGGGGCCGGTGTTGAAAGAAGAAGGGGGCGTTCCAGTCTGCCCAGTGGGCGCTCCAGTCTGCCCTTGTTGTGCCTGCAGTGGGATGATACTGGGGGGCCCGGGTCACAGCAGGGGGCGCGTGGTGAAGTCCTGCTGCCCCCCGTCCATGGTGTGGTCTGCTCGCCTCAAGCAGACAAAGGTTGATCTTAAGGCTCATTGTGGACAAGTCTCGTCAGGCGATGAGCGCGGGGCGTCATGAATACTAATGACGTTAATTAGTTATGGTTGCAAATCCCTGCCATGAAGAAGCTATTAATACACCGTCCGCCTCTCTCAGCCTGTCCTAAGCTGTGCTACACCCTCTCGTTGTTAGTGTGTACCATCTAGCGTGGAGTTTGGATTCATCAGACATTTTTGTCTTTTCCACCAAAAAGCCATGGCTGTGTTTGGATCAACACTCACTAATAATGATAATCTCTCACTAATAATCTCCTCAATCTTAAAGGCGGGGTATGGAATTCTCATTTTTGCAAAATGACTTCAAATCCTTATCATAATCCACTTACAGCCACTGAGTTGGAAGCATTGAAATGGAAATTACACATGTCAATCATCTGTGGAACCGGCAGGGCTCGAAAAACTCCAATCAAACGGTCGTGCGGCACTCCCCCTCACCGCGCGTGACCCCCCTGTGCACATAGCTCACGTGAAGGGAAGAGGGTAGGACCATTTGAGTTGTGTATTTTCAAAATCTGCCGGCGTTTTGTGAATCCCATACCCCACCTTTAATTGGTCCTTTGTGAATACAGGTGCTGATGGAGGTGGTGAGAGTGCTTCATGATGCAGGGTTTCTCATAAAGGTGTCGTGCAGTGTTTACTCTAGATGTCTTTGTAGCCGTGGTTCTGTGAGTTGGTAACCTAGCAACGCTAGGGGGGTCCGGGGAACATTTTTGAAAAATAACCCTTTAAATGGTCACTTCTGGTGAGATTTTTTGGGGGAAAATGTACAGATTGAGATTCCAAATATGACGTAACAACCAACGGAGTCAAGGTATCTGCTGAGACCAGACCATTGTGCAAATGGGCCTTGAACTTGGCACATTTTCCCAAAATAATAAGGGTGCGCCGCTGCTGAGTGCGTACCGAGGAACGCTGTGCTGCGTCCTGACCCCGCGTCTTCACTCAGGCCTGTTCTCTGTGTTGCAGGTACATGGGCATCGGTCTCTCCGCTCAGGGTGTCAACATGAACAGACTTCCTGGTGAGTGTCCAGTCTGCTTTACTGACCTCGCTGAGCCGTAGCAGACCGCAGTGGTCCGGGTGGCGTGCGACACTGAAGGTCTTGTCACGCACGTGTCAGCTCCTAAAGCCTGGTTTAGACTCCTCCTGCTGCACGCGGACAGGGAGACCCTCTCCGTAGTACAGAGACCCTCTCTGTAGTACGGAGACCCTCTCTGAGACCCTCTCCGTAGTACGGAGACCCTCTCAGAGACCCTCTCTGTAGTACGAAGACCCTCTCTGAGACCCTCTCCGTAGTACGGAGACCCTTTCCGTAGTACGGAGACCCTTTCCGTAGTACGGAGACCCTCTCTGTAGTACGGAGACCCTCTCGGAGACCCTCTCTCTCTCAGAGACCCTCTCCGTACTCTGCGGGCGCATCCCATATTTTTTAACTGTCCGTCACTCCGTCGAGGGAAATCGCAGACGGCGAGGGCTGTGATTGGTCCTCTAACAACGTAATTTCTGGAATTACTTTTCCGGTTTGACGACTACTGACAAATTGCACTACTTTGTAAATAGTTTGTTATTTAGATTTAAAGCATTTAATATTTAATCATAATTTTTATCCCTTTTTAATGACAATCTGCTGTACGGACGCATCAAGCGACTGAACGTCAACCTGTTTACTTTACCCACGGAGAACTGGCCAGGCTGGAGGGTTCTCCGTAGTAACGGACACAGATTAGGGAGTAGACCCCGACCTTAACCCGGTAGAGGGTTCACCTCGCCCTCTAAATGGACTCTAGGGTTAGCCCTAACCCTAACCTTAAGAGCCCAATCTGCTCTGTGCACTGGTTATCAGTACCCCAGGGGGGGCCTCTCCCTGTCCCCCCCCCACCCCCGCCCACCATCCTCTCAGCTCTGATAACGGCAGGCTGGGTGCCAGATCATCCAGCCACAGCCCGGGCAGCCAGACCCAGCATGCTGCCGTCTGTTGAATAGCATGTATTACTGTAGTACTGCAACAGTGTGTAGCATGTATTACTGTAGTACTGCAGTACTCTCCGTGAGGGGACTGAGACGCTCCGTCGCGGTGCCTGTGATTCCTCTCCTCCTCCTCCTCCTCCTCCTCCTCCTCCTCAGGATGGGACAAGCACTCCTACGGTTACCACGGCGATGACGGCCACTCCTTCTGCTCCTCCGGCACGGGGCAGCCCTACGGCCCCACCTTCACCACCGGCGACGTGATTGGCTGCTGCGTCAACCTCATCAACAACACCTGCTTCTACACCAAGAACGGACACAGCCTAGGTGGGTGTGAGGTTCTGCCCCTCTAGGGGGAGGTTCTCATCCTGAAGGGGGAGGTTCTCATCCTGAAGGGGGAGGTTCTAGTCCTGTAGGGGGAGGTTCTGCCACTCTAGGGGGCGGTTCTGCTCCTCTAGGGGGCGGTGTTAAGGTTCTAAGGTTCTAGCCGGTTCAGGTTGTGGTTCTCATGCTAATGTTTGTTCTCTCCTCCTCCAGGTATTGCCTTCACAGACCTGCCGGTGAGTTCCCCCAGTCCCACGCAGCCAGCGGTATAGTGTCCAGGTTAAAATGTTCCTGAGGAACCACAGGATGTTCCTAAATGGTTCCTCCCCTTCTCAGACGTTTTCGTCACACTTCCAAATATCGAGCTCATCAAAGGAAACGCAGGGATTCAGTGTCAGAACGGGCCTTGGTCTCCCTCGTAGGGGGGAGACACCCGGGGGTGGGGGTGGGGGGGGTGGTAGGCTCTGATGAAAGGGAGAGAGACTTTAACGAAAAGGACGGAGGGGGAATCACTGAGGCTGAACATAAAATCGATTGAGCGGCCGAACGGGCCTGGAAGACCGCCAGGCACTCATAGCATCTGTGTGGAGCGGTGTAGGTCACGCACACGCACACGCACGTACACACACACACACACCTCTCCAGCTGATCAATCGATGGCGCTGTGCTCACTGGTCTCTCGTGGTCTCTTGGGTCTGGTCCCGCTGGGCGTGACGTCACCGGACCAGCACTTAATCTCTTTAGCGCAAAGCACAACATGGCTCCACCCACTGGGGGCCCCGGCCAATCACAGGAGAGCTAGTGCGGTGAAGTCAGCGCTCAGAGGCCTGCGGGGGGCAGAACCGGGGCCCAGCTTCACCCCCGAGACCACTTACTCATGGGCCCGCAGGTCTTCAGCGTATCCCAGCCGTCCTTAGGGTCACAGGATGATACGGACCCCCATGGAGACGCGGTCTATGACGTCATGTGTTTGAGGGATCAATGATTTCATTGATTGGGAAACAGAGCCGCTACGTTCTGCAGCTGTTTCGGTCCCGAGCTGAGAACCTGTCATGTGATGTCCATACCATACCAACTTTATTTATAACAGCGCTTTAACACAGCCACAGCTGACGCAAGGCACTACACAACGCAACCACAATCTGTTCTACGGAGAGGGCTCTTCTAAACCAGGCCTTAACCCCTGACCTACGTCTGCCCCCTCCAGCCCAACCTGTACCCCACCGTGGGCCTGCAGACCCCCGGCGAGGTGGTGGACGCCAACTTCGGCCAGCACCCCTTCATCTTCGACATCGAGGACTACATGAGGGAGTGGCGGACCAAGATCCAGGCCCAGATCGACCGCTTCCCCCTGGGGGAGCGCGAGGGCGAGTGGCAGGCCATGATCCAGAAGTAAGTCCAGAGTCCGGCCCCGCCGTTGACCCCAGGACCAGGACCAGACCTCTGGGCTCACACCATGATAGTTGATAACCAAAACTACAGGGAAGGGAATTGGTCCATCCGCAGCGGGGGAGAGATGTGACGGAGGGCTGGTGGGGCTGGTTCTGTAGGACTGGGTGTACTGGGTGTATTGGGTGGGGCTGGTTCTGTAGGACTGGGTGTACTGGGGTGTACTGGGTGGGGCTAGTTCTGTAGGAAGGGGTGTACTGGGTGGGGCTAGTTCTGTAGGACGGGGTGTACTGGGTGGGGCTGGTTCTGTAGGACTGGGTGTACTGGGTGGGGCTGGTTGTGTAGGACTGGGTGTACTGGGTGAGGCTGGTTCTGTAGGACTGGGCGTACTGGTTCTTGACTGCGGTCCCGTCCCCAGGATGGTGGCCTCCTACCTGGTCCACCACAGCTACTGCGCCACGGCCGAGGCCTTCGCCAAGTCCACGGACCAGGCTGTGCACGAGGAGCTGGCCTCCATCAAGAACCGACAAAGTGAGTACCCCAGCGGTCCCCCTGCCCTGCAGCGCCCCGGGTGCTATGGAAATGTGGACGCGACGGCGTTTGTTTGGAACCACGGCGGTTTGCATACGCTTCACCGCGACATCGGAGAGATTTCCTTTATCCCTGCTTGGCTTCCTGTCGATCCAAACGGAGTTGTTTGTGCTCTGAGGGGATGCAGTTTGAATCTAGATAAGGTCTCGAAGCGTTCTGTGTTAATCCACAACAGTCTAACCTAGTGTGAGCCCAGACTAGCTAACCTAGTGCGAGTTTAGACTAGCTAACCTAGTGCGATCTTAGACTAGCTAACCTAGTGCGATCTTAGACTAGCTAACCTAGTGCGATCTTAGACTAGCTAACCTAGTGTGAGCCCAGACTAGCTAACCTAGTGTGAGCCCAGACTAGCTAACCTAGTGTGAGCCCAGACTAGCTAACCTAGTGCGAGCTTAGACTAGCTAACCTAGTGCGAGCTTAGACTAGCTAACCTAGTGCGAGCTTAGACTAGCTAACTTATTGTGAGCGCAGACTAGCTAACCTAACGCGACCGCAGACTAGCTAACCTAGTGCGAGCTTAGACTAGCAAACCTAGTGCGAGCTTAGACTAGCAAACCTAGTGTGAGCCCAAACTAGCTAACCTAACGCGACCACAGACTAGCTAACCTAGTGCAAGCTTAGACTAGCTAACCTAGTGTGACCACAGACTAGCTAACCTAGCGTTCCTATGCTAGTCTTGCTCCATGCGGCTAACATGCTGTGTGTGTGTGTGTCCCAGAGATCCAGAAGCTGGTTCTGTCGGGCCGGATGGGCGAGGCCATCGAGACCACCCAGCAGCTCTACCCCACCCTGCTGGAGAGGAACCCAGACCTGCTCTTCATGCTGAAGTAGGCTCATTGAGTGTCTTATGGTCATTAAAGGTGGGGTATGGGATTCTCGAAACGCCTGCAGATTTTGAAAATACACAACTCAAATGGTCGACCCTCTTTCCTTCAACGCTTCAAGAACACGGACATGGGAGTGCAGTACGACCGTTTGATTGACGTACTCACTGTCCAATGCCTCTTGGTGGTTTCGGAAATCATTGGCTGGAGTTTGTCGAGCCCTGCCTGTTCCACAGATGATTGACTTGTTTAATTTCCATTTCTCTCAACTCAGTGGCTGTAAGTGGGTTATGATAAGGATTTCAAGTCATTTTGCAAAAATGGCCAAAAACGAGAATTCCATACCCCACCTTTAAGTTCATACAGGACTCTTATTTCCACACATTATGCAACTGACTAAAATACTTATTATATTAGTATATATGCAATATATTTATTTATATAATAATAATAATAATATTTATTTTCTTTTGTCTGTGTTTTGGTTTGGACATATTCAACCTATTCATTTGGCTTTCTCTGATTGGCCGTCCTCTCCTCTCCCCCGCCTCCCCAGGGTGAGACAGTTCATAGAGATGGTGAACGGGACGGACAGCGAGGTCCGCTGTCTCGGGGGGCGGAGCCCCAAATCCCAGGACAGCTACCCCGGATCCCCCCGCCCCTTCAGCAGCCCCGGACACAAAGCCAGCAGCTCCCAGCCCTACCTCACAGGTACAGCCAATCAGAATAGAGCTACCTCTCAGGTACAGCCAATCAGAACACCCCTACCTCACAGGAACAGCAAATCAGAATAGAACTACCTCACTGGTACAGCCAATCAGAACGCCCCTACCTCACAGGTACAGCTAATCAGAATAGTTACCTCTCAGGTACAGCCAATCAGAGCAGCCCTACCTCTCGCGTACAGCCAATCAGAATAGAGTTACCTCTCACGTACAGCCAATCAGAACAGCCCTACCTCATAGGTACAGCCAATCAGACAGCCCTACCTCTGAGGTACAGCCAATAAGAACAGAGCTACCTCACAGGTACAGCCAATCAGACCAGCTCTAACTAACTGGTGCAGAGAACCTAGATATGCCATGGTAGACATTTTGTTTTGGCAACAGGTCGCCTACGCTGGTGACATCACAGGGTGTGGACCAGGTGAGCGGTCCCGCCCCCAGGTGTGTGACAGCTTCCTGTTGTCTCCTCAGGGTTCGACAGCAACTGCTGTAACGGTGTGACATCCAGCAAGAGCCATAGCTCCTCCCCTCACGCCCACAAGCCCTGCCCCCCGGCCACCAGCCCTGCACCCCCGGCCTCCGACGTCAGCCTCAATGGAAACAGGACTCAGCCGCCAATCAGCAGGTAACCGCCTCCTCCGAACCCTCAAGTGAAGTCCAGGCCCGTTGCCACGGTTACAGCTACGCGAGAATGTCAGTTCAGCTAATGATTGCGGTGTTTCAGTGTCAGCTAGCTAGGTGCTGTGGGTGCGCAAAGATGCAGTTGTATCACCATCATATCATAACAGGCTTATATGATTAGCGCATTAGTTAGCTTATCGGCTAGCCTTTCTAGTAATCTTATTGGCCTTGCTTGCCAGTGTTGTAAGCCTGTCTGATAGTCCGCGTTTAAGCCTGTCTCCTGCTAGCTACTTTGTTGGTCTATCGGTTAGCCAGTCTGTCGACCGGTTAGCGCTTCTCCTAGCTAGTGTGTTGGCTTGCTAGCCAGGCAGCTAACCAGCGGGTCGTCCCCGTCTGTTAGCGTTGTGTTGACCGGTCCCCTCCCCTCCAGTGACGTGGACATGGAGGAGGACCACTTCACCAACGGCGTCTCGGACTCCTTCTCCAATGGCTTCCTGAACGGCAGCACCAAGCACCCCGCGGAGCCGCACGACTGCGACGCAGACATGGGTCAGTACCTCTGGCTCTCAAGGCCCGATCACACAAAGACCGACAACGCTAACTATAAGGATAAAAGCGTTCACACCAGCCAATGATAACGCTAACGCTAACTATAAGGATAAAAGCGTTCACACCAGCTAACGATAATGCTAACTATAAGGATAAAAGCGTTCACACCAGCCAACGATAATGCTAACTATAAGGATAAAAGCTTTCACACCAGCCAACGATGGGGTCCTATGACGCATATAGAATAATACTCGACAATAGAAAAATAGAATCATATATTATAAGCTAGCGATGTGCAAGATTCTGATTGGCTGTTAACTTTTTATCGTTCTCAAAAATCCCCAACGATATCGTTCTTGGTGTCGTTATAGTTTGTGTGAACGTCGAGAGCGATATGTTTTTATAGTTGTAGTAATCGTTGTTGGTGTGAATGGGCCTAAAGTTGTCATTGCATAGTTTTTTCATCCATGTTGCAGTGTGTACGTGTGTGTCGTGCAGGTGATGAAGTTTCACCGTACCTTGTGTACGTGTAATACATAAAGCAACTGACGCTGGTCTGTGATTGGCCCCTGGCCTGCAGAGGTGGAGTCGGGCCATTCCAAGCGGCAGCTGTGCGGGGGCAGCCAGGCGGCCATCGAGAGGATGATCCACTTCGGCCGCGAGCTGCAGAGCATGAGCGAACACCTCCGCAGGGAGTGCGGCAAGAACTCAGCCAACAAGAAGATGCTCAAGGTGACCCCTGACCCCTTGACCCACTAGGCTCACTGTCTGCTAGGTCCTCTTAACCCCATTCCACACCATACACCAATCATAATGTTTCCACTGCTGCCCAAGAGGAAATTGATTCCAAAGTGAGTTTTCTGCCCTCCGGAGGTGAATCAGGAGGAACTTCACAAACGCACTGTGAAACGGTAGTGAATGCTAACATTTCTACTCGCTCTCTCGCTCTCGCTCTCTCTCTCGCTCTCGCTCTCTCTCTTTTTTTTTTCCCCCCACCCCTCAGGATGCCTTCAGCCTGCTGGCCTACTCAGACCCCTGGACCAGCCCTGTAGGATACCAGCTGGACTCCATCCAGAGAGAACCTGTCTGTTCCACGCTCAACAGTGCAATACTAGGTAGGCCTACTGCACAGTGTTTATTATGCTAGCTAGGCCTCTAGCACGGTGTGCATTATGCTAGCTAGGCCTTTAGCACGGTGTGCATTATGCTAGCTTGGCATTTAGCACGGTGTGCATTATGCTAGCTAGGCCTTTAGCACGGTGTATATTATGCTAGCTAGGCCTGCAGCCTAGGACTCTCCTCTAATTCCTCTGTCTCCCCCATCTTCTCCCCCCCGCTGCAGAGACCCATAACCTCCCCAAGCAGCCCCCCCTGGCCCTGGCGGTGGGCCAGGCGGCCCAGTGTCTCTCCATCATGGCGCGCTCCGGGACCGGGTCCTGCGCCTTCGCCACCGTGGAGCACTACCTGCACTAACACACACACACATGCAGTCACACACACACACACCTCACACACACACACACACAAACCTCTTATAGTGGATTCCCCCTTTCTCTGCGAGCGCC
>JAOPJJ010000134.1:7560064-7570912 GCA_027122795.1 Enchelyopus cimbrius
GTTAGTTAGTTAGTTGGTTAGTTAGTCATACATTCATAAATTTTTCGCCGGCTTCTCAGCCAGACGTCTGCACACATGACATCATACATTGCAACATGAGGAAACACGAACACATTCATTTGACTACCGACATTGAACACATTTGACATGAAGCACAGACCGCAGACACACACACACACACACACACACACACACAGTTCTCAACGTCGGGGTGCATGGGAGGCATACTTTGATTCATTTATCTGTGAGGTCATCACCAGTGATCCCACAGCGCAGACCAGCAGGCTGTTAGGACCAGTCCCGCCCTCAGAGCCTGCACAGGTGGTGGGGGGGGGGGGTTTGATTCCGGGCGGATTCGTGGTATGTGAAGCAATAACTGATGAAGGAACTTGAGGACGTGGCGTCCCTTACAGTGCGTCCTGCTGGTAACACCTCCCATATCAGCAATAGAGGAAACGTTTTCCTCTGTCTCTCGCGCTGCGGAGCGGATCCCCAGACTGCTCTTTGGGGTGAGAGCTGCTCATCAGGGTGAGAGCTGCGCTAATGATGATGACTTTCCACAGATCCGTGGGATTAAACATTGTTTACCCTAATCCCCAGATTACGCCCCCTGGCTTTTGTATTAACGCTAATCCTCGTTCAAAGTGCCCCGAAAGCGCCCATCGTCGGTGATGACCCGCTGACCTCCTTCCGCCCCTGGGTCACCAGAGGTCAGAGGTCGGCTCACCGGGTCGATTGGCGGGCACTTTTGTTAAAGGTTGCGGAGAAGAACTGGCGCGCGTCGCTGCGTAGCGCCAGAGGAGCGTGCAGCGTTCTGACGCTCCTCTAAGCGCGCCTCCTGAAAGCACGCGCTTCCTCCTCAAAGCGCGCCTCCTCAAAGCACGCGCTTCCTCAAAGCGTGCGCCTCCTCAAAGCGCGCGCCTCCTCCTCAAAGCGCGCCTCCTCCACAAAGCGCGTGCCTCCTCCTCAAAGCGTGCCTCCTCCTCAAAGTGCGCGCCTCCTCCTCTTCGCCCTTGAGGAAGGCAGCATCACCAGAACATTAAATATCGTCACATGAATTACACCTAGCAAACCAGATTATCTACAGCTGTCACAACACACACACACACACCCAGCACAGAACACACACGCGCGCGTGGTCAGTGCACGGCGCCCCCCGTCATGGTTAATTTCATCATTTCATTAAGTTAGCTTCATGAGTGACGGCCACATAACGGAACGCCTCAGCGAGTTTGGAGTAGAGAACTTTACACTACGCTAGCCATGCTACGCTAGCCATGCTACGCTAACCATGCTATAGTTAAACATGCTAAAAGTCCAGTCTGCTACGCTAACCATGCTACAGTTAAACATGCTATAAGACCAGCATGCTATGCTAACCATGCTACAGTTAAACATGCTGAAAGCCCAGTGTGCTACGCTAACCATGCTACAATTAAACATGCTATAAGAAAAGCGTGCTATGCTAACCATGCTACAGTTAAACATGCTGAAAGCCCAGTGTGCTACGCTAACCATGCTACAGTTTACCATGCTATAGGACCAGTGTGCTATGCTACCCATGCAACAGGTAAACATGCTATAAGACCAGTGGGCTATGCTAACCATGCTACAGTTAAACATGCTTTAGGACTAGTGTGCTACGCTAACCATGCTACAGTTAAACATGCTATAAGAAAAGTGTGCTATGCTAACCATGCTACAGTTAAACATGCTTTAGGACTAGTGTGCTACGCTAACCATGCTCCAGTTAAACATGCTAAAAGTCCAGTGTGCTACGCTAACCATAGTACGGTATAAAACTATATCAGACCAGTGTGCTATGCTAACCATGCTACAGTTAAACATGCTAAAAGTCCAGTGTGCTACGCTTACCATGCTACAGCGGTGTAAGAGACCAGACGTGATACGAGATGTGTTTGAGTAGACAGTAGATGTCTCCTCTGCTTCTCCAGGTCTTCCCAGCATGACGCCAACCCTGGTCAACTGGAGGACCTCAGGACCAGCTGAACATCCAGATCACTCCAGTAAGACCCAGTCCATCCCAGTAAGACCCAGTCCATCCCAGTAAGACCCAGTCCCTCCTAGTTAGACCCAGTCCATCCCAGTAAGATCCAGTCCATCACAGTTAGACCTAGTCCATCCCAGTAAGACCCAGTCCCATCCCAGTAAGACCCAGTCCATCCCAGTAAGACCTAGTCCATCCCAGTAAGACCCAGTCCATCCCAGTAAGACCCAGTCCCTCCCAGTAAGATCCAGTCCATCCCAGTTAGACCTAGTCCATCCCAGTAAGACCCAGTCCCATCCCAGTAAGACCCAGTCCATCCCAGTAAGACCCAGGCCATCCCAGTAAGACCCGGTCCATACCAGTCATCCAGTACTCAGTCACCATGAATCTGACCCACCAGCAGGCCTTGAAGCAGAGAACCAGAACCAGAACTGTCAAGACCAGCAGAGGTTCCGCCCCAGAACAGGGCAGACCGCCTCAAAGAGGAACCAGCGGCTGATGGTTCCTGATGGAGAGCCGGACCTTGTGGGCCCCCCCAGCTGTAAGCGGACCTCCTCCTGGGTCCCAGTCCAGACGAACCCTGTGGTCCGTCTCAACGAGGTCCACCCGGGCCTGCAGTACCACCTGGTGTCCCGGACCGGCCCGGTGCACGCCCCGCAGTTCTCCATCGGCGTGGAGGTCCAGGGGGTCTTATTCCAGGGTGGGGGCCCCACCAAGCGGCAGGCCAAGAGGAGGGCCGCCGAGTCCGCTCTGGGGTCCTTCTTCAGCCAGACCCCCGATGAGGCCTGGGCCCCTGCAGCCCTCGACCGCGCCGCCCGCCACCCGGTGGACTTCACCGCCGACAGGGTGGACTCCGCGGGGTCCCTCTTCGTCGGGTTCGACCCTCCGGAGACCGAGCCCCCCGGTCCGGACCCCGGTCCGGACCCCGGTCCGGACCCCGGAACGCCCCGGCTCACCTTGGTGGACCTGCTCCCCTCCCAGAAGAACCGCAGGGTCCAGGAGAACCTCCGCCTCAGACCACCCCCCTCGGAGCCGCCCGGTCCGGTGGACCTGCTGCACCGGCTGCACCCGGATCTGCGGACCGGGTTCGGGGGGTTCCAGGTGGAGAGGGTCCAGGGGGGGTCCGGCGGGGCCCGGCTGTTCCTGACGGTGCTGTGGGTGGAGGGCAGGGTGTTCGAGGGCCGCGGGGGCAGCAAGCGCCTGGCGAGGACCCGGGCTGCTGCCGCCGCCCTGCAGGCCCTCCAGGGCGTCACCGTGGAGACAGAGAGGAAGCTGCTGTGC
Organism: Enchelyopus cimbrius; assembly: GCA_027122795.1. Classification (NCBI taxonomy): domain Eukaryota; kingdom Metazoa; phylum Chordata; class Actinopteri; order Gadiformes; family Gaidropsaridae; genus Enchelyopus; species Enchelyopus cimbrius. Next base: position 7,563,354 of record JAOPJJ010000134.1, read on the forward strand.
GTCACTTCCTGTGACGCTGCTGCCGCCACCCAGATACCTCAGGTCAGGACCACCGGAAGATCAGAAATATAGACACTATAGACTCCAAAGACTCTTTAGAGTCGATAACTCTTACCCATCATGCATTGCTTTCGAGAGCCTATACACTCCATAGACTCTAGCACAGAGCACTGTGTTAGCCAGAGGTGTTTAAAGTACTTGAAAAAAATAAGTAAGTAATAAGTAAAAGTATAAATACCATAACTAAAAATGACTTTGGTAAAAGTCACCTAAAGGAAAATTACTTGAGTAGAAGTCTTAAAGTAGCTCACATCAAATGTACGTAAGTATCAAAAGTATCTTGTGAAAAAATATATTCTAAATATAAGTATCTTGTGAAAAAATAAATATATAAATATCAAAAGTAAATGTACAAGTATTTTATACTACGCATGAAAAGAAGCAAAACAACCCAAAATTATTCTCCCCTTGTTTTTTATTTCACTTTTCAGGTGAATGAAATGTGGTATAGAATATTAGCTAGCTAACTGCTTAGTGCCTAGCTAGGTTTCTGTGCTAATGTCAGAGGTGGGGGGGGGAGGAGAGGGGAGGAGGAGGAGACAGGAGGTGTGAAGAGCACATTAACAGGACAGTAATTGCCGAACGCGCTCATTACTCCTGACCTTGTGCTGCCAGCTGAGATTGGAATGGAAAGATTTTGGAGAACATTTCCATTGGGTGGAATGATTTGTACATTTTGTAACATTTGGACCCAATACCTCTGGACCAGCCCTGGGGTTCCCTCGGGTTTCAAACTACAGACCAGTTACTGAAGGGCCCTGAACACAACCTAAACGGCGTCCGTGCGGACCCACGGGGACCTCCCCCCTCGTCCTCGGTCTATCGCTGATATCTGCTTCACGTTCTCCAGATGTTCTCCCAGGTCCTGTTCCACCTGGTGAGGGAGAAATACGCAGAACTCACCCACAGCTGGGGCTCGGCCTCGCACGCCCGCCACAAGAACCCGGCTGGGGTGGTGATGACCAGAGGTGGGTGGTGCCACGTAGCGGACAGTGGGAACCAGGAGTCTGCTGTCAGGAGTTTAGAGCATGAGCTAAACAAAAAAAAAAATGGAATCTCTCTCTCAGGGTTCTCCCTGAGAGGGGCCCAGGTGGTGGCCCTGGGCTCAGGGACCCGGTGCCGGGGGGCCGGAGGAGCCTGTAGAGACCAGGGCCAGGCGCTCACAGACTGCCACGCTGAGGTCATGGCCCGGAGGGCGCTGGTCGGGTTCCTCTACTCCCAGTTGGAGCTGCTCGTCGGGTGAGCAGTGAGCCTGATAGATCCTAAATCATAGCACTGAACTGTAGATATCACAGCATCACCTGGTGGTCCAAACCATGTGTTGCACCTGTTCAGCCAGCAGGCGGAGGGCCTGGAGAACCTGGAGGAGGGCCTGGAGCACCTGGAGGAGGGCCTGGAGCAGGGCCTGGAGCGCTCGGTCTTCAGAGCAAGCGCAGGAGGTGTCTTCAGGCTGAAGGAGGGCCTCCTCTTCCACATGGTCCTCAGCTCCTCGCCGTGTGGAGACGCACGCCTCCACTGCCCCTACAGGAGTCCGGCCTCGCGTAAGTTAGACCTCATGGTGGCCCTGCCCCTCGGCATGATGGGACATCCCACCGGCCAATGAACCGCTTCCTTCCAGTGAGGCCCGATCTGCGTACCTAGTTAGGATGTGTCCTACGCTTCCTACTGGACCGCGTCTCCTCACAGTGGAGACAGCTCCTGTCTTATTCTTCAGAGGAAGTAGAACTAACCCGACTTCCTGTCTGACAGCCCTTAGTGGCGCCCATCCAGCACGGCAGTTCCGCTCTCACCTCCGCAGGAAGATGGAAGGAGGGGAGGGGACACTTCCTGTGACGCAGAAGGCAAGAGCCAATCAGGACGGTGGGATTGAGTCACCTAGTAGTGCTGTCATCACCATGTCCTGCACAGACAAAATCGCCAGGTGAGAGGAGTTAAGGGTTGGTTGGTTATTTTGTCATTTAAAACTTCCACCACCAGGTGTATTACCTGTACCCCACCACCAGGTGTGTTACCTGTACCCCACCACCAGGTGTGTTACCTGTACCCCACCATCAGGTGTATTACCTGTACCCCACCACCAGGTGTGTTACCTGTACCCCACCGCCAGGTGTGCTACCTGTACCCCACCACCTGGTGTTACCTGTACCCCACCACCAGGTGTATTACCTGTACCCCACCACCAGGTGTGTTACCTGTACCCCACCACCAGGTGTATTACCTGTACCCCACCACCAGGTGTGTTACCTGTACTCCACCACCAGGTGTATTTCCTGTACCCCACCACCAGGTGGAGTGTTCTGGGCCTGCAGGGGGCGCTGCTGTCCCGCCTGATGGAGCCGGTGTACCTCTACAGCCTGAGCGTGGGGGGGCTGGCCCATCCCGGACACCTTGCCCGGACGCTTGGGCGACGCACCGCCCGCCTCGGACCGCTGCCCGCGCCGTTCCGCCGGACCCTGCCGCGACTCGGCTGTAGGGACCCTTGCGCACCCCGACACGACCTCTCACAGGGTCACCCTAGCCGGGCTGTTGCCAGACCAACGTGCAATCCTAGATTGCATGTTGGTCTGGTAAGGGCGTCGTCATTTTGTCCTGCACAAGAGGCGGGCGTAGTTCAAATGGCTGCAAGCCATTGGACAGTCCTTCAGCCAATCAGACCAGCGATCCGGATGACGTACTGCGCAGAGATTAAACTTTAACCACATTTTAACCAAAACCAGTCGGCAGTAAAGCAAATACCTCCTTTCTTTGGAGGAATTGCTCCAGGGCAAATTTCTACTCAGCTTTCAGAGAAAACTCTCCCCTGAAGTAATTTCAAACAACGGGTAGCGGTCGCTGCACTTCGCTGGCCGCCATGTTGAATGTAAATTGTAAACACAAAGCGGCTTGCGACGCTTCTCTGTCATCGTGTTTAACCAGCCAATGGCACGTCAGGTGAAAAAAGCCAGCTTGGTGATTGGTGCCCAAACGGATTGGGATATGAACAGAAGGATTCAACCTGCTCCTTCCCTGCCCTGTGTTCAGACGGGGTGGGGCTCCCCAGTCTGAAGACCCCCACAGCGCAGTGAGTTCTGCTCTTCCGTTCCCTCTCCCAGGTGCGGCCGGCAGCCAGCCCCCCCGCCCGGCCGGGGGGTCCCCGGACCTCAGCCTCAGCTGGTCCCCGGGAGCCGGGGGTCCAGAGGAGGTGAGCGCCTCCTCTGGCCGGAGGTCCGGCTGCGGCGGCGGCGGGGGGCGGCCCTCCCGTCTCTGTCGGCACTCCCTGTTCGCCCGCTGGCAGCGCCTGCAGCTCCAGGTGAGGCGACGGGGGGGGGGGGGGGCTCTGGTTGCCGTAGAGACGGTCAGGATGCTTTAAGAAACAGGATGTGACCTCAGCTCAGGGATCAGGCTTCACTTCAGTCCTCCGCCCTGTGGATGCACTCTGGCGTCTCCGCACCCTGCGGCTGGGAGACCGGAGGGGGGGCAGAGCTTCAGGGAGCTGGGTGGAGACGGGTGGAGGGTGCAGGAGGGTGGAGTCCGCATGCTGCATGCTGTCACAGGAGGAGTCGTACCTGAATGTTAGCATCGTTTGATGAATAACCAAAAGGTTTAATTTGCTCCAAAACAGTGAGTGTGTTTTGGAGCAAATGAAACATTTGGTACCTGTCTTCATCACTAACGTGCTAACGTTCAGGAAGTCCAGGCTCTCTAGGAGAAGCGGTTTGACAGAACAAATCCTGCTGAGTACATTAGCAGAGCGGACTCAATCCTGTTCAGCCGGCAGCGAGCACAGAGCCGCGCTGCGCTCTGAAGCCTCAGACGTCCTCTCCCAGATTAAATGAGGACGGTTTAAAACCAGACCACAACCAACGGAGCAATTATTTAGAAAAGCATTCAAATCACTTTGGACCAAAGAAATCCTGATATCGCTGAGCACTGAACTATTAATATCACACACGGCACCGGACTGGAGAACAGGAGGCTTTGGTGGAACGTTTGTTTGGAGATGTTTCATGCTCTGCTGTCCTGATTGATCTGGTTTTAAATGTATATATTTTCTCTCTCTCTCTCTCACTCTGTCTCTCTCCCTCTCTCTCTCTCTTTGTCTCGCACTCTCTCTCTCTGTCTCTCTCCCTCTCTCTCTCTCTCCCTGAAGCTGAAGGGAGGGGCGTGGTCGCTCCAGACCTACTCCGGCACTAAGATGGCGTCGGGCCGGTACCAGCGCGCCCGGCGGCGGTTCGACTCTGCGTTGCAGGCGGGGGGGCTGGGCTGCTGGCCCAGAAAACCCCCCGAGCTCAGCGGGTTCTCCGTCACCGCCTGACGGACAGCTCACGCGACCAATCACTGAAGATTCTAAACCTGGGAGGAGCTAGCAGCGTTCTGTCCGCTCTGATTGGCTGGAAACCGCGTGGCGGGAACTAGCGTAGCTTGAGTGTTGCCGGGAGACCTGAGTGGGCGGGGTTAGTGGTGAGTGGGAGGGGTTTGTGGTGGAGTGGGAGGGGTTTGTGGTGAGTGGGAGGGGTTTGTGGGAGGGGTTTGTGGTGAGTGGGAGGATTTTATGGTGAGTGGGAGGAGTTTATGGTGAGTGGGGGGGGGGGGGGGGGGTGAGTGGGAGGGTTTTGTGGTGAGTGGGAGGGTTTGTGGTCAGCGGGCAAAATGTGCCCCCAAGATGTTATCACTTGGATTCATATCAAAACATTGCACTTACCTCCATTTTCCTCATTATTGTTCATTTACTTACTGGTACATATATGATTGACATTAAAAGTTTAACCTTCATGTTTAATAGATTTTTGTATGATAGTTTGGTGGTCGATCCTCGTTCCAAGCAGTGCGCCAGCACCATCTAGTGGCGGGAAGGAGATGGCGTGCACTACTATGATCTTCTGTGTATTGGTAATTAAACAATGCTTATTATTTCATGTTTTGATTATTATATAAATACGTAATGATGTAATATTTCACAAAGAACCATTGCAGGACTATGTATTCCCTATTTTATTTATGGGAATAATGCTGTTTATTACGTTTTTTAGCTATTAAAGGCTTCTATTTGTCTATTTGTGCAAATACCAATTTTGAAGAATAGGTTTATATAGATATTTTTACAGGGCTGGAAACATAATCATTTAAAGAACAAAAATAAAAGTATCATGGTATTAAACCCTATTCGTGTTTGTCTCTATATTTTCACAACATAAATGTCATCTGAGTCGTGAGACTTGAGTACTTTTCCGGTTGAATTCAGTTTGAATGACATGAATCCTACGTCGTGAATCCTACTTCGTGAATCCTACGTTGTGAATCCTACGTCGTGAATTCTACATCATGAATCCTACGTCATGTCTCAGCTAGCATCACGACACCTGAGAAACGTGCAAGCATCAAACAGCAAAACATTGTTTATTTGTGCGGCAGATGCTTGTTCCTCAGTACATCACAACATATCAACGATTATATTACGTTGTGTAGTTTCTTTAGTTTAGTTCAAACCATTTCTAGCACATAACACATCTTAGAAGTTAGTTTCACAACAGTTGTACAAGGATTCCAAGAGGGTACAAGATGAAGGAGATGTATTTTTGCCATTATCGTCACATTTTGCGGTTGGACTCTCCGACTTAACGAGTTACCAAACGTTAAACTAATAAAAGAAAATATGAAAGTTGGTTTTTGGGCCTGGCGTTGCATTGGCCATGGAATGTATGTTGAATGACATCGTTACCATCGTGAGCCAATCAGAAGCAGCAGCTGCATTTCCCATGATTCACCGGAGGGGGTGTTGGCCTTTGGACTGATTTTTGTTCAACTGCTTCAAATAAAAAATATAAGATAAGCAGAAAAAATGTACTTTCTGAAAAATGACAATGAAAATGTTCTCTTGTAGATACCTGTGAGCACATCGCTTACGATACAAATGTGACTCGTTTCCGTTTAAAGAGACACAGAAAAAGGGAGTCCTTGATGTGCGCGCTATAAATGTTAGCAGTTAGCTCTCGCTAGCTAACAGAAAGGCATAACGCACGCGTGTAAAACATGGCAAAATAATGTTTTCTATACACATACTCATATAAATATTGCGGTTATAAAGGACAAATGAAAATGTACATATTTTTGTAAAAAATACTAGGCAAAAATCGTTTCCAGCTGGTCACAAATTAGCAAAATGCGTCACAAATCTAAATGCTAGATTTAGAAGACTGATGAGGGTAGGGTTCACACACACACGCACACACGCGTACACACACACACACACACACAGTACAGTGAGGTACAACAGCCTACCGCACAACGGTTGCCTTGATAACCTTGACCACGACGGTGAGACGGGTGGGGGCCGTTTCTGCGACATCATCATTGGAAACGTCAGTTGGTCCAACCTACAGACATACAGACCTACAGACCTTCAGACCTACAGACCTTCAGACCTACAGACCTAACGACCTACAGACCTTCAGACCTACAGACCTAACGACCTACAGACCTTCAGAACTACAGACCTAACGACCTACAGACATAAAGACCTACAGATCTAGACCTACAGACCTACAAATCTTCAGATCTACAGACCTAACGACCTACAAACCTAACGATCTACAGACCTACAGACCTGCAGACCTAACGACCCAACGACCTACAGACCTTCAGACCTACAGACCTAACGACTTACAAACCTAACGATCTACAGACCTAAAGACCTACAGACCTAACGACCCAACGACCTACAGTCCTTCAGACCTACAGACCTACAGACCGACAGGCGGACGGACAGATGGCCGGGCTTTAACCCCGCCCTGTTTTTTTACACAGCGAACACGAACACCGAGTCACAAGGTAACGCCGCACGCCGCCGGCGCCAGGTCGCCGCCTCCGAGGGCGAGACTGGCAGTGGACTAGCTAAAAGCTCACACAACGACCCATAAAAACAACGCCACACACCGTTTCAACGTGACCCTTGACCCCTGAACCCCAGCGGAGTCCCCCTTAACGGCATAGGGGGGGGGTCGTCTCTTTTGTGCTTTTTTAAAACATGTCACCTCTAAAAAACAAAGGCATATCGTCTGCTTTACAACACACACACGCGCACGCACATGTTGGTGTGCGTGTGCGATGGTGCCACCCCAGTTAAGTTAACAGTTAAGCTAGCGGAGTCGGTTAGCTCGGAGTCAGGCTAGCATACGTTAGCATTAGCAATTTGTGCTCATCTTTGTGGGAACAGGAGCACGCTGCCCATGTGACCGGTTGACCGACCGCCAGTGAAGTGAAGCATTGTGGGAGGCTGGTCCAGCACAGGAGCGTCACATCGCTGTTACACAAACTGTTACAAAAGGATCAGTTACGACATCACGTGTTACACCAACACACCCGGGGTCACCCCCACCTAAACAGAGGACACGTCTAACACACACACACACACTGCCAGGCTCTAGTCTGCACACACAGGATGGACGAGAGAGAGAGACGAAGTCCCTACGTTCTGTCCATGAAAGTTATGGATATTTTGTTTTTGTGGGGACGTGTGTGTT
>JAOPJJ010000134.1:7646005-7658437 GCA_027122795.1 Enchelyopus cimbrius
CGGCCCCGTCGCCCCCCGTCTCTGGGTCTCGCTCTCTCGCCCCCGGTCTCTATCTCTCTCTCTCTCTCTCTCTCTCTCTCTCACTCTCTCTCTCTCTCTCTCAGTGCGGACGCGGGAGGGAGGGAGGGTGATTCAAGGTTCCCTGGCATTCCGCTGCACCCTCCGTTGCCGTGACAACAGACACACCGGCGGGGGACAGCGGTTGGAACGCAGCCAACCGGCGAGGTGAGCCGCAGAGGGAGGGGGGGGGGGGGGCTTCCCCTCTGCGGCTCACCTCGCCGGTCCCCCAGCCTCATGACAGGCCCACAGGCGGGGGGCTAACAGTTTGGGATCGGTTACGTTCAGAAGGTTGTCTGGGGGCGTCTACGAGCAAGGCAGCGAGCCTCGCCGCCCCCTGATTGGCTGGCTAATGACGAGCGTTGTTCTTGCGCGTTGCTCCTTCCGTGTGGATCAGTCATCGCTACGTTGACTGAACGCAGATGCTAGTTCTTAAAGGTAGCGGGTGTCAGGCTCGGACGTGGCGCTCGTCACGAGCCGTCGAGCGGCGTCACTCTCTTGTCCAATCGTCCAGCTTACATCACACAGAAGTATCAGCTCAGCTGGGTTGGAACTTATACAGAGGTGATACTAAAGAAGCACCACTTCAGCACCAGGGACCAGATTACAGTCATGGGAACGCAAAAAAGGCGAGCTCAGTGGAGGCGAGGCGAGGCGAGCTGGTGCTGTCGGTGGAAAGACGGGGGGGGGTTAGGGATCTGTGTGATGTCACCAGAAGGTAGCCGTGGTGACGGGGGGTGCTGTGCGGGGGCGGAGCCTTACTTGGAGATGCGGTCCATGTTGGCGATCTGCTTCTGGTTGCGGATGATCTCGATGGCGGCCCACACGTACTGGACCGCCTTGGGGTCGGCCTGCCGCTTCCGCACGGCCCGCGACATCACGTCCTTATTCATCTGGGCTGCGGCGGGACACAGGGGCGAGGGGGGGTTAGCTCGCTACGCTATGTACACGGCTCTAGCTAGGCGCTTAGCATTGCTAGGAAGGAGCGCGGCGCTCCGGGTCGACATCCTTCAGGGAAGGATCGTAATAATGAACACCGACATTCCTCAGAGCAGTCAAAGTGAAGTTATTGGTCACACACACACACTGCAGGGAACAGTGGGCAGCAGCGGTGCCGTGCCCAGGGAGCAGGTGCCTTGCTCAAGGGCACTTCAGCACTTGGATATTGAGAGGAGGGGAAAGCACTGTTCAGTCACCCTCCCCACCCACATTATTGTCCCAGGAACCGAACCTGCAACCCTTCGAGCACAAGCCCTGCTCCAACGGCTGCCCCAATGAGGGGAAGTGTGACCCCCACGCGCCAAAACAGAGACGGGCTTTTATGGCGTCAGCCTGGGGTCAAGAACCCAGGGTCAGCCTGGGGTCACGTTCATGACCCCAGGCTGACCCCAGCCCCTGGATTCATGCAGGCACCTCTCCGGCCTCTACGCCGTCTGCCGTTTAAACTCTAATCCAGCGTTTCGCAGTTCTGCAGCCAGGCAGCGTCGAGCCTCAGCTGTCAGCTCCATAAATCTCCAGGAGGCAGAGCCCATAATAATCCCCCCCAGGTTTAGTGCTCCACACTGGAGACCAGCGCACCAGTGACCGCTGCCTGGTCCGCACCAGAGACCAACTGGGCTCCATATCACCCCACTGCAGGCACAACATGGGCGTTCTGGTGTCAGACTGGGCCCCCCCCTGGTCAGACTGGAACGCCCCCTGGTCAGACTGGGACGCCCCCTGGTCAGACTGGGACGGCCCTTCTTCTTTCACCGTCAACACTGGCCCCATACGCACGGCTGACAACACCCGGCTAATGTAACATTCACTAGTTAGACTTTCTCTAACCGGTTAGTGTGAGGGTGAGGGTTAAGGGTTAGGGTTAAGGGTTAGAATTGCCAGTAAGGAAGGGAAGAAGAATCCTCAATTTACTTTGGGGAACTCTTTGTGATTGGTCAGTGAAAAGCGACCAAGAACCCCTATTGGGAGTTCTTGTGTCACGCCTGCAGCCAGACCCTCCTACCTCGGCTTGATTCCAACAATGAGATTGATTCAGATGAGGAGGTTGTAAAAAGAAAAGAAAAAAAGGTCTTTCAGATTTATTAAATATTGAAAACGGCAATTCTCTCCCAGACTGCTAGGAACTCACCCTGACTGTTAGGAACTCAGCCCGATTTTTGCGTAATTTGTACTAGTGTTTTTTTTTGGGGTCGGGGGTTCTAGTGAGACTACAAGCACGAGTTCCTCGTTTTCATTGCGGTGCATGATAGGAGTTGTCTGCAATCCACAAGCCCTCAAAAGTAATTTTCCGCCTTTTCTCGGTCAAGAAGGCACCACATTGGAAATGTATGCTACTATAAGACTACACGTATGACCCACTTTAATACATATTCATGTCTCAGGGGATGAAGTGGCCCTTTAAGGCTTAATCATAACCACTGCCAGCTGTCCACATATTGTGTTTCCTCGACTGTCATCAATATCTCAATCGAGCCGTGCTGTTGATATGCAGGGTAGGTGTCAACACGGACCGCTGAGTCCATCCGTCGGACTAGCAGTCACCCACAGCGGCACCCCGTCTCCCTGGGGGGTGACAACTAATTAGGAACCCGAGCGCGCTCACAAATCAATTAAGTCAAGGTGTGATCCAGCGGTGGGGGCCAATCATCATCAACACAGGCCACACAAGGCGGCACAATGTCGGCTTCGACTCAGGCGAGCCGCCCTCGCCGTCTAACGTGTTTAGGAGAGCCGCAGAAACATGAATGTCAATAGTTTGGGGGGGCGAAGACCCCTTAACGCGGGATTCTAGCCCGCAGACGTCATCAAACGCTGACAGCGCGGCGGCGTTTATATCAACAAGTGTTGTGGCTCCGCGCGGGAGACAAAGTGCTCGCACGTGAACGTGGTTCTGATAACGCCCGCGATTTAGCGGGCGATTCGGTTTTCCCCCCAACAAAGGCGTAGAAAGGCCCGGGCAGCAGATCGTAGCCTGCTGTAGCCTAGCATAACCTAGCCTAGCATAGCGAGCCGCGCCACACAAAGCTCACCCGCGCCGCTTCGCGTTTCACCATAACGGAACATCATAACATAAATACACAACATAACATGTTAATACACACATGTGTTCCGACGCTAGGGTCGTCTCCGAGCCCGCACGGCGCAGTGTTGTCTGTGCGCTCGTTAGCTCGCTTAACTAGGCTAACCTTACGTGTAGCTTAGCCTAGCTAAGCGGTGTCTTGACATGTCCAAAGCCCAGCCCGCGGGACCAGCGACAGCGACCCCGGTTACCGAGAGTTAAGCCCGGCGGGGTGAAGGTCGAGGTTCGGTCAAACGGTACTTACTACAACGCGACACAACGAAGAAATCTCCGCGCCCAGCAGCGACACGCAGCGCGGCCAGCGAGCAGCTAGCGGGGGCTACTGGTTTGTTTTGGTGTGCGCCATGTTGGCTCTCCGCCTCCCTGCCGCGGAGGTGAACATGTTGTTAACGTGTAGTTAACGTGTCGTAGACGGGGCCGAGGGCGGAGACTCACCGGCGCTACCGACGCGCACACGCACACACACACACGTCTGTTGTGGATCCACGGAGGGGCGGTGAGTGGTTTCACATCGGGGTTTCCGGGGGTGGTCCGGCGGGATGAGGGTCCAGTCTGGTCGGGGAGGTAAACACCACGGACCGCTCTCTCTCTAGCGGTGAGTTCACTCCCACCTCCCTCCCAGTGCTGGTGAATGTGGACGTGCACCACTACCACCTCCCACCTCCCTCCCAGTACTGGTTAATGCGAATCACTACCAGCTCCCAGTGCTGGTTAATGTGGACCACTACCAGCTCCCAGTGCTGGTTAATGTGGACCTTAGTGCTGGACCAGACACAACTGTCCCCGATGTATGTGTGTGTGTGTGTGTGTGTGTAAGAAATGTATGAATATAGTTCTGTCTTCTAATCTATTGTGCATCTATCACTTCATTGTTTGAATGTCTAACTTTATCCGATGCATTGATTACGAGTAGAATGTCGATATTGCCATCTGATTATTATAACAATAATTCAGATTGTTATATTCAACACGTTACACGTATTGCCATTGTCTCGTTATCATCATCTGATTATTGTAACCATAATTAACGTTATATATTTCCTCCTGTTACGTATCGTGATCGTTTATTTTCTCTGTTGTGACTGAGACAGTGAGGAGGGTTTGACGCGTAGACCTCCTAAACCAAACCCGGCTCCCTGCAGCTCTGTAGAGGCCTCTATAGATGGCGATAATAATAATAATATTATCATTATAAGTTCCAGCACGTCCACAGTGGAACAGTGTGTCGCTCGTGTCGTCGCTAATGCTTGCAGTGCATTTCGTCATCCAAGATGACACTGTAATATAATGTAATATAATAATATAATATGATGTACCGTAGTCCGCAGGGGACGGTACAGTGTGTGCGATGAGGTCCAAAAAGAATCCCCAACGTGTATTCATTCGGACTATAGATGTCGCCAATGTTGTATTGTTATATGTACTACTGAATTATCCTTTATAATAATACACATTTCACAAGCACAACCGTGGGTTACACACGAGAGGACGGTCGTTCTGGATGATTAGCCGTATGGTTCTAACAATTGAAAGGAATATAGCCCGGTTTAATGTGCATTAAGGTGGACTTGCGCACATCTACCACTAGATGGCGGGTGTGTTTCACTTGGCAGCTGGAAGTCAATCGAAATTGCCACAGCCCGCTCACTATGGGCGATCATGGGAGGATGGTTGTACCCTCTTAAACATCCCCTCCCCACACCCTCAAGCAGGAGCACCAGAGGAACCAGTGACGGACTCCTAACATCTGCGGTTCAAGGAGCTTCTCCTCCGCTCGTGAAGCCACGTGCTGCTCACGTCTGATATCCCGCCCCAGAACATCTGAGTGCGCTCCAGTGGTTCGCCCTAAGGGTCAGCGGGGTGGAGGAGGCTTTGATACGCTCCGAGTCAAACCGCCGCCGCAGCGCCCGGAACATCTTCACACGGGAACTCGCGGAACGCGTCCCGTCAGAACAGAGTGGAGTTGGCTGATAAGTCAGGGTGGGTTTTTTTCCTTCAGTGTACTTTTTAAATTCTGCCAATGGAGAATGGAATGTTTTGATTTTAAGCATCAAATTATAAACTAGAGCTGGGGTTTAATTGGAAGAGGTATGGCGCCCAGGGACGCGCTGAAAAAGGAGGGGGTCTGCAGAAAACTATTGATCAAATGTTTTGATGGAATTTATTAAACATGCCTCGTTCTCCAGGCGGGTTGGCAAACATTACTCTGGGCTTAAGACGGAGCGACCTTCAAGCAAGACGTTTGACCCGGCAGCAAGACGGCTGACGAAGAAGAGGAACCGAGTGTGCGAACTTCCTCACATCCTCAGTTGGTGGAGACCCAGAAGTGGAGAAGTGGTACGACGACGCAGTACTCAAAACGCTTTACAATCACATTCACCCATTCATACACATTCACACACCGACAGACAGCGGGTGAAACCATGCAAGGCGACAGCATGTCAGGAACAGGTAATTGGTAAAATGGTAAATGTATTAATAGCGCTTTTTCTACAACGATGTACTCAAAGCGCTTTACAATGAATACCTCACATTCACCCATTCATACACTCATTCACACACCGACAGCGGGTCAAACCATGCAAGGCGACAGCCAGCATGTGGGGAACAGGTAGGGGTGAGGTGTCTTGTTCAGGGACACCTCAACACTCAGCTAGGAGGAGCCGGGGGTTTGAACCGGCAACCTTCCGGTGACTGAACAAGCCGCTCTATCCCCTGAGCTGCTTCACAGGATGGATTCCTTCTGGATTCAGGGGTAGCTTGTCAGACACACAGCGGACCTGCAGGAGGCGCAGTGAGCGGCCGCTGCAGCCTCATCCTGGAGCCCGCAGGTCCTCCGCACCGCAGTCACCCCCCCCCCGGCGTGACCACAGGGTCACGCTTCCCTTCAACGCCGCCCGCCTCCACTCTGTGCCACACAGTCGGTCCTGTCTTACGTAAGGTATCCGACTGACCCTACCCTTCTCCGCTCCTCTCTCCGACAGAAGCTGAGGTTCCCTCCCCCTCCTCCATTAGCAGAGGAGAGCGCTCGCTCTCTGCTGAAGGTCCCCTGTGTTTAATTAAACATCTCTCCAGTCCTTCCCCATTAAGTCCTTGCTCTGGCCTCCCTCGCCTCCTCCACGTGGTTCTGCTTGGGGAGGTTCTGCTGCTGGGGGAGGTTCTGCTGCTGGGGAGGTTCTGCTGCTGGAGAGGTTCTGCTGCTGGGGGAGGTTCTGCTGCTGGGGGAGGTTCTGCTGCTGGGGGAGGTTCTGCTGCTGGGGAGGTTCTGCTGCTGGGGGAGGTTCTGCTGCTGGAGGTTCTGCTGCTGGGGAGGTTCTGCTGCTGGGGGAGGTTCTGCTGCTGGAGGTTCTGCTTCTGGGGAGGTTCTGCTGCTGTGGAGGGTCTGCTGCTGGGGAGGATCTACTGCTGGGGGAGGTTCTGCTGCTGGGGGAGGTTCTGCTGCTGGAGGAGGTTCTGCTGGGGGCCAGGGGGAGATGAGGAGGACTCCGGCTTGGGGGACACGTTCAAAGTGGTGGTGAGGTGATCTGAAGATACAAGATAAGACTGCAGGGTTCTTATCCGAGTTGGGGACGTGCGATGGATAGAGCGATGTAGGGGAGAGGAGGTGAAGGAGGTCATTAACATGCTACGAGGAGGAGCAGGGGAGACTTCCTGGTGGGACCTGGCTTTGGAGGAGGAAACACTCAGGGTCTGAGACAGCGGGCTGCCGTTGGTCAGACTCCGAATACAGAACATTTGTTTACACCAACGTCTTTGAAATGTAAACGCATATTATTCATGGTGAATTCAGACCATTGTGCTGTCGTGTTGAGAGATCGATATCATCCTACAGTTTATAAACAATAGATTCAAAACCATGTTCATTATCACCCTTCAGGAGAACAGCATTCATTTGCTGAAAAACAGCAATCGTTTCTTGTGATAACAAAATAGTATCTTTTATAATAATAATAATAATAATATTAACGGAGCGAAGGCTACAGACACTATAATTATGTTTTAGAATAATAATATTAATAGTGTCTGTAGCCTTCCCTCCGTTTATTGATGAGGTGGCAAACAATGCTGCTTTATCTGGAGATGATGGCAGAAACACGGCTTGATTTACACAAGTCACGCCTGTGTGTGTGTTTCCGCGTGCGTGTGCGCACGCGTGTGTCAAAGCGTCGTAGGCATCCTCTTAATCCTCAACCCACCTCCCAGGCTGCGCTGTCACGACGCAGAGGACGGGCCGCCCAGCACTCCCAGCCAGGCCAGAGGGTCCGGGGAGGGGGGGGGGGGTCCTGACGGCAGTCCCAGCGTCTAGGAGGGGGGGGTCTTCTGCGTCGTGTGGTCCAGCAGGAAGCGTCGAGTCCCTCCTCAGGTAGCAGGTATAAATAATGTTGTGTACCAGAGTCTGGGCTGCACCAACGTGGTTTAAATTAACCCTAGTTTAGCCCTAAACTAGGACGAGTAAATCTAGGTTTAAATATGGTTTAAATTAACCCTAGTTTAGCCCTAAACTAGGACGAGTAAATCTAGGTTTGAATATGGTTTGAATTAACCCTAGTTCAGCCCTAAACTAGGACGAGTAAATCTAGGTTTAACTATGGTTTGAATTAACCCTAGTTTAGCCCTAAACTAGGACGAGTAAATCTAGGTTTAACTATGGTTTAAATTAACCCTAATTTAGCCCTAAACTTGGACAAGTAAATCTAGGTTTAACTATGGTTTGAATTAACCCTAGTTCAGCCCTAAACTAGGACGAGTAAATCTAGGTTTAAATATGGCTTGAATTAACCCTAGTTCAGCCCTAAACTAGGACGAGTAAATCTAGGTGTAAAATATGGTTTGAATTAACCCCAGATGCGTTGCACATCTCAATTTTAACCCTGGAATAACTAAACCATTTTAAACGCATGCATGTTAAAGTAAGATTAATTTATTTTCACTTTCCACCATGTTGGATTCTGCCCAGATCTAAACACATCTAAAAGGGTAGGCCTATTAAATGTTCCCAGAGAGCCCAAAGGATGATCTATCTCTAAACATAGTGCGAGAACTTTTGATACTCTTTCAATACAATAAATGGGATATTAAACTGGGATGACCTGGGGTTTAAATGTAACCTGAGTTTAATTTAAACTGAATTTAAACCAGGTTTAAGGTTGGTGCAACATAATTAGTCAGTGAACCCTGATTTAATCCAATTTAAAAGTTAAACCACGTTGGTGCAGTTTAATTTAAACTGAATTTTAGTTTAAGGTGGTGCAACATAATTAGTCAATGAACCACGATTTAATCCAGTTTAAAAGATAAACCACGCTGGTGCAACCCACCCCAAGTGTCAGATACATCCTTAACATGTCTCCTCTATGACTGGACAGACTGCCGCTGTCCATACAGGGACTTCCTGTTCCTCTGGAAGTCTCTGAATGCGAAGCCCCGCCCACAAGCGGCGGCGGTGGAGGAGGACGAGGAGGCGATGAAGGGCAGCGCAACGACACCACCGCGGGGCGGCGCTGGAGCAGAACCCCGCTGAGTGACGCGTCTGTGCCGCGCTGTCAGAACCAGTGAGTACCGAGGCCCGTCAAACACGCAGCCTCGTGGTTAGAACCCAAAAGTTGGAGCGACTTATTAATACGGAGCCCTGGGCGGCTCCCTGATGAGCAGACGATGCGTCTTCTTCCTGACTGTTCATCTCCGCTCAGCCAGGGCGGTGGCCCCATCACTGCGGTGCCAGACGAGCGGTGCTGTGTTTTATACACGCCGACGGCTCCGCCCACTCTGGAGACGGCTCTCTCTCTCCGATACGACGGGCCCGGCGTCGGGTTGGGGCCCCCGGGCCAAGGGGAACAGAAACGGAACCGAGTGGGAAGAGAGAGCCAGGAACCCAGCAGAACCCTTCATGACACGGCTCAGTCACAAGGCTTTGCAACAAGTCATTAACACAAGGCTTTACCACAAGTCATTAACACAAGTCTTTATAAAGGCTTTACCACAAGTTGTTAACACAAGTCTTTATCATAAGGCTTTACCACAAGTCATTAACACAAGTCTTTATCACAAGGCTTTACCACAAGTCATCAACACAAGTCTTTATCATAAGGCTTTACCACAAGTCATTAACACAAGTCTTTATCATAAAGCTCTACCACAAGTCATTAACACAAGTCTTTATCATAAGGCTTTACCACAAGTCATTAACACAAGTCTTTATCATAAAACTTTACCACAAGTCTTTATCACAAGTCTATCATAATGCTTTATAATTAACACAAGTCTTTATCGTAAGGCTTTATAATTAACAAGGCTTTATCATAGGTTGTCATTAACTTAAGTCTTGCCTATGTGGTTTTCATGATCATAAGTCCTAATTATAAGTGTCTTTTATTATCATAAGTCTTAATTATAAGTGGTTTTCATAAGTCATCGTAAGTCACAGGAGCAATCAGGAACTCGCTAGCGCTAGTCAGTTAGCTCTTAGCCAAGACTCATTCCGCCATGAAGGACAGACTTGCCCTTTGACCTTGTAAGACGGCGAAATGGCTGTTGGCATGACGATGTCCTCATCGTTTTTGCCTGTTGGCATGACAATCATGTCATCACTCTGTACCACCGGTGGTTAATTTGGCTGTGAAACAAATTAGTCACTAACGTTGACTGAGTTTTTCCAAAGAACAATAAAACCCTGTCGAGCCAGGACGTGGACTTAATTAAAGAGGAGGGGGGGAGATTTTAATCATCTTTATTTCAAATCGGAACGTTGACATTTAATTTAACCATGCTAACAAAGCGAGCTCATAACAAGTGAGAAGAAAACAAGACGAAATACCAGTCAACAATTATAATATGACGTGAACGTGTGTGTGTGTGTGTAGGTGAACATGAATTCATATTTACTGTTCACACTCAGTACTCTACATGGTCACAACCTGTTTTGGTACGTTTAGAGAATGAATGCATGATTGGTTATCATCAGTGACAACACCATTAACGCAGTGCACATACAGGGACAACCCCTTTCCGCATCACATCCTGTCTGACGTCTATGGTAACGTACAGCACGTTCTCATGGCAACCACAGAAAGTCTGCCGTCATCAACATCATCCTCAAATTAGTAATGAAAACCCTAAGGATAACAGAATATATATATATATATATGTATATATATATATGTGTGTGGACTGGACTGAAGCCCAGCTGTTGTGTGTCTCAGACTCAGCCAGTGTGTGTCTGACCAAACAGAGATGTCTCATAACATCACATCACATTCATTCAACACTTTCTCCGTGGGACTTACTTACAGGTGCATTCAGCGAAGGTGCATTCAGCGAAAAAGTGCAGGAATGATTTGAACGAGAACGTCACAATTCACAAAAAATAAGCCAAACGACAAGCTTTGAGTGCGGAAAACAGCAAACGAGAGATGGCTCTTCACGTATTGTCAAACAGCGGGGGCGAGGCCGGCGTCCTGAACGACGCCCAGCGGTACTTATTCTACGTTGTGGACGACGGTGAAATTAAACATTGAGTCAGGTCACGGTCGCACGCCAGACGGACGTTACACAGGACAGATAGATCACAACACATCAGTCGACCAAAGCCGGGGTCAGAGGGCAAGACTCCCCGACTCTGGAACTCTCTCCCCCAACCTGTCCGCGACTCTCCCACGCTTCCCATATTCAAATCCCGTTCAAAAACCTCCCTCTTTTCCCAGGCCTATGACCTCCCCTACCCATAACCACCCTTACCACTACTATCACACTCCACCTTGCTTCTGTTCTCTGTTGTCCTGTCTTCCACTTGTCCCCCCCCCGATTGTCATCCCCCTCTTCGTGTTTTCTTTTTTGTAAGCGTCTTTGGGTCACTGAAAAGCGCTATAGAATATTTATGAATTATTATTATTATTATTATTAAGATTCAAGCACTCTTTATCTGGGCAGTCTCGGCTAGACATTAGAAAGTCGTAGTTTAGTGTGTCGGACTAGCCTGCTCACCTTCTCAGCACATCACCCCGTCTAGCCGGGTAGACGTGGGTACGCCACCCATGGTCAAACAAGGCTTATTATTTGGAATTTGCTTAAAATGCTTTTCCGCGCGAGCTAGATACATGCTGCTCGCTGTCAGTGTCATGCAACTTCCTTTTGTGCAAAATGAGAAGCAATTTTTTTCTTTTCTTCTGCTCGACAGCCTCAGCGTTCAGAGGTCTTTCCGAGCGAAAAAAACGTTGGTGAAACCGCAGTGTGCTTTGATGCGTGCTTTTGGGCCCGGGTTCCTCGGGCGGGCAGAAGCTCCGCAGGGGTGCCAGCCGTCCGCCTCCGCGCCGCCTCGCGGTTCATCCTCCATGTCTCGGTGTCGTTAAGCACATCCTCCCGCTGATGAGAAATCTTTGACTCGATGTCGTAAACTTTGCAGAAGAAGCCCAGAAATGGACCCGTGGTTGAGGAGGAGGATGGTTGGTTCCCTGCGCGGGGCTCAGAGGACGCTGGTCTCAGACTGCAGGGTGAAGGGGCTCTGGGACTCGTGGCCACCGCGGACGCCATCTTTGGAGTCGTCCCGGGAGAGGTGCATGCTGGGATTCCGCTGCTTCCTACCGAGGTGACAATTCAGATGAATGCTCCTCCACTTCCTCTTCAGCTCCCCTTGAACCTGGGGGGGTGGGGTTACTAGGTTAGTAGACCACATACACATGTACACACACACACACACGTAAACACGCATACATGTACACACACGCATAGAGTATAAAATGGTCTTACCTCACTGTTGAGGAAACAATACAAGATCGCAACTGCCAGACCCTGGAACACAACCAGCACGACACATCAGCCTCATCACGCTCTCCAAACTACCAACACATCGACCTCATCACGCTCTCCAAACTACTAACACATCGGCCGCACCACGCTCTCCAAACTTCCAACACATCGGCCTCATCACGCTCTCCAAACTACCAACACATCGGCCACACCACGCTCTCCAAACTACCAACACATCGGCCTCAACGCGCTCTGCAAACTTCCAACACATCGGCCTCATCACGCTCTCCAAACTACCAACACATCGGCCTCATCACGCTCTCCAAACTGCCAACAGATCGGCCACATCACGCTCTCCAAACTACCAACACATGGGCCTCATCACGCTCTCCAAACTACCAACACATCGGCCTCATCACGCTCTCCAAACTGCCAAAAGATCGGCCACATCACGCTCTCCAAACTACCAACACATGGGCCTCATCACGCTCTCCAAACTACCAACACATCGGCCTCATCACGCTCTCCAAACTACCAACACATCGGCCTCATCA
>JAOPJJ010000134.1:8260513-8272300 GCA_027122795.1 Enchelyopus cimbrius
AATCTGCACTCGCCCGCGATCACCCCCAGTGGATGTCTAATGGAACTACAATCAAGATCGGTACAATGGGGCGTATAGGAAGTACCCAGGCTCTTCGTAGACGGGCTCTGGTATCACAATGCTCTGTTAAAAACTATACAATATTGTGGCGGTGTAGTTCTGCGTCCCATACACTGCAGAACTAGCTTTATTTATCATCAACATTGAATCAGGAGAACGGCACACTTTATGCTGTGTTGCTTTTGTCTGTAACGTCCCACTTCCCAGTCGGAATTGGGAAATCGTGAGGTCATTTTCCGAATGTTCCCACTTAAGAGCGTTCCACTATAAACACTTACACGTTCACACTGGTATTTTTTTTTTGTATTAAACACCTGACCAAAAACGCAGAGAGCATATTTTTCTATCTATCGGAGTGTCTATTCGTAACCTCAGAAAGGTGTTGGCTTTTACTGTCTATGGGTTGGTAATAACGGTTCTGATGATCTTTCTGAAGGAAAAGTGGTCTTTTATTTCCGTAATCTTTGTTCAGTGAACGCAAAAAAACTGTTTGTTAGTTATCAGTACAATAAAATGCGATCTCTTTGCAGTAAGTTCTCGTTCATTGGTCAGTTGTCAAAAACTGCCTGACGTCGGATGCTTTTTCTTGGCGAGTTGAACCTTTGTCAACTTGAAAACCACCCAGAGCAGTGAAAAAAACCGTCTGGCAGCGGTGTTTTTAAAAACACCCAGGATTTTTTTTCACTCTGTATCATAGGAATATAATGTAAAACATCCACTCGCATCTGAAAAAAAGCTGCCTGTGTGAACACGCCCTATCAGTGCAAGTCTTACATTGCATTGATATTTTGTCTATTTCACCTATTGCATATTTCAACAGAGCTGTCGCGTTTTCGTCAAGCCACGAGGTTGCAGCAGTAGTAGTAGCAGGCTAGTAATTTTTTTTAGCAACATAAGGCTATTTAGCAAACCAGCTCGAAAACAAAACTTTACATTGTATTGCACAGCAAGAGCTTGCAATGCATAGATTAGTGACAGAATTAAATGTAAAGCAATGTAATCAAGTGTGTAAGAGCATTATATATTAAAGACACTAAAGTGGAACAAATACAAAGAAAATACATCTCAACTACTGTTAACTACGTGCGCGGCCATCTTTGTTCGTCGAGCGTCATAGAAATGTCTGCCAACTCGGGATACTATTCAGATGTCCAAGTGGGTACTCATATTTCCCAGATAAAAAGGGGCGTTTCTCAATACCGCAATGCATTGTGCCGCAAGAAAGCTGGGAAATTTCCCAGTTCCGACTGAGAAGTCGGAGGGTCCCAGACAAAAGGAACGCAGCATTATTAACCAACAAAAATGTCGTTTCGGTAACGGTGACGAAAACGATACACACATGGGAACAGTAAATAACACACAATTACACACAACTAAAAAACACCCCAAAACATAACTACAACAAACAATTTACCCCTTTATTAACGGACACACTAATTCCCAGGATCCCCTACAGATTGGGGAGGAGTCGCCACAATATGAAACTCTTTTCCATTATTATTTGAACTTATCAACGGTGATGTGTTTCTGTACTTGTAAGACACTTTAGGCATAAGTATCTGCTAAATGCCCTAAATGTAAATATAAATTAGAAAACCAACTTTGAAACACGTTTCAATATTTATTCATTTCCATGCAATGACCAGTCTAAATAACATACAAACCATACTTTATTACATATATTACAATTGGGCATGTCAGTTGCAATCTCTCACCTCAGGGTCACCATTGCTGACTACTGCTGATTTCAAGTACTATTTATGGTTGTTCTACCACCAGGTGCAATGTTCATAAATTCCCATTGTTGACACCACAAACATACTATCCTAGGCAATGGATTGCATCAACTGGTAGGTTGCTTGGCCACTGAAATAAGGGTCCTTTAACATGGAATGAGGTGTCTGTGGGTTAAAGTTTGCTTTTGGAAGGCTTTAGCAGGTTGCAGAGAGCCTCCCAGTTCTCCCCATCTGGGGCGTGTGGCCATGCACTGTGTTCTGGAGAGGGAGAAAGACATCCACAGAATGAGAGGCGGAGAGAGAAAAAAAGACAGAGTCAGAGGTAGCAAGAGATCGAGGGGAGAGAAAGAAAATGAACCAGAAGTGCAGTTAGAATGAGGGAGACGCATCAAACACAGTATTATTTGCAGGGCATGCGTTTCCTGACGCTGAACAGAATGATGAACAGCAGTTTGCACAGACCAGGTATCTCCCACATAGACCGGTAGAGGCTCTGGCCCGCGTCCACCCTCAGTGTGTCCCCGGAGATGAAGGAGGCCGCGGGGGACAGCAGAAAGCACACAGCCGGGGAGATCTGAATAGTGATGGCACTACAATGAATGTATCTGAACTATATCATCATCTTGTGGCATAGACAGTAGAGAAATGATGTACTGTATATGTCAGAAACACAATGTGATTAATTCCCAGGTAAGGTTGCATGTACTAAGGGGTGTTGGTGCAATAAAAGAAAATATAATAAATACAGAAGATACAAAATACAATGCGCATGGATGTGTGTGAGTGTGTGTGTGATAAAAGTACACACTTCTTCTGGCACGCCGAGCCTCTTTGCAGGGCTGAAGGGGACGGACATCTTAAAAAGACCTGGTCCATTGTCCTTATAGTTCTCCATCGCAGTCTTGGAGAAAATGGTCCCCTATAACCCAATATATAAAAGACATGACGTTTAAAGTTCAGAGATCAGTCAGAGATCAGTGAGATCAGTCTAACGAAAGTGTAGTACAGAAACGCGACCGTTAATAAACAAGGTGTTGCATTGTGGGTGGCTGAGAGTGGGAGGGGTGGGGGGGGGGCATGTTTCATGTGCATGTATTTTTTTAAATGGCCCGCCACCATTTGTTTGTTTGCTATGATGGCTGATCGCAAATTTGCTTGATTTTAAGACTTTAATTAAGAAAAATTAAGAATGTTGTTTGATTCTTCCTCTTTTACTATGACTAGCCTACTTTGTTGGCGCCACCAACTGTACAGGAGTGTGTAATGGCAAAGATTGTAGGCCTACATAGGCGGAGCTTGACCTGCGCTGCGTGATGGATTATGGAATATCTGAGGCCAAAAAAGATGCATCGCGCCCAACGAAGTACCCATCTAGTGAGAGCTCTTGACTTTCGGACACTCTATTCTGACATAACTTCCGGAAAATGCACACTTCCCAGCGTGTGTCACATTCAGACACAGCCACAGTGAACACAAACCAGATACTCTCACAGCGCATTTCCATCCCTAATAGCGGACAGAAGGCTAAGTCAATTTCTAACATTAACAAGCTCTTAAATCTTGTGCTTTTGTCCAGCGTGACCGTTACACCACTCTCAATCAGTATACATGCCCACAATACGTACAGGTGCCACGGCGTTGACTCTGACCCCGGAGTGCGCCCACTCGATGGCCAGGCTCTTGGTGAGGTTGTCAACCGCCGCCCGGGCAGCCCCTGTGTGCCTGACCCACCGGGAACACAACACAGAATGAGGACCCGAGAGAGGACACCCGATGAGTGGGGGGTTGTCAGGTTAACAGAGTTTGTGCACTGCTTACGCCATTCCAGGGAAGCCCTTCCACATGTCAGCAATGATGTTGACAATGACCCCTCCGTTGTCTTTCATCCAGGCCATGTAAACTGTGGAAATAATAGGAAAAGCTTAATTTCACAAACCTACACAACAAAGCGGGTATGGATTAAGTTGGAAGACACCCTGATCCACGCTGTACTATCCTATCGCACCATTGGATCTGTCTCGCTTTCACCTTCTTTACAGCAGTGGAAGGTCCCTGTTAGGTTGGTGTCTATGACGGCCTTCCATCCCTTGGAGGACATGGTCTCTACTGGGCTGCTAAACTGCCCTCCTCCGTTGTTTACAAGAAAGTCTATCCTCCCATGCTGCGTCAATACCGCCGACACCAGCGACGTTACCTACCACACAAAGCAGAGCTAAACATCTACACAGAACCTGCAAACCAACCTACGTTTGGGAAGTAGTGGGGCGGTCTCTCTACCTCATCCTCGATGCGGATGTTGCACGGTATGGCAGTGACCGAGGCAGGACTCGGTGTCGGGATAAGTTTCCTCAGTTCCTCGGCTGCAGCCTCCAACCGTTCCACTTTTCTACTAGAGATAACCACATGACAACCTAAACAGCCACACAAGTTAATGGAGTGACTAAACCACATACACATTCTAAATAATGCAGTGACTGAACCACGTACACGTTTTGGGTATATTGAATGGGATGGTAAAAAACGGTTTCTGTTATGCAAGCCAAACTGACATTTCCGTTTGTAAAAAATCGGATGTTTCTAGACCAAAGTTCACTGTAATAGTCACGTTAGTTATTTTTCAATTGAAGCTATTATATAGCCATATAATAACAACAAATTTGTGCATTGCGTCCCCGCTTCGCTTACCAAGCTGGAGTAGTTCAGCGGTGATAGATTTACCGATGCCAGTCCCTCCGCCTGTCACGATTGCAACTTTATGGTTAAACAGCCCAGTCCTGAACACACTTGACGCCATGTTTGTTGTACCACTGAATTGGAGAAATGACGCTTCAAGGCTGAAACTGGGTTGATTACGCCGCCTACTGGATAGAAGCTGAACGTTTATGATAAAGAAAACCCTCCAAATTTCTATTCCTAATGTTTTATACCGGGATACAAGATTTTATTGAAAGCCATTTAACAGCCCAAACGCTGAAATGCAAGGACAACCAAAAAAGGGCAATCCAAGTGACATATTTGAGTTAAGTTACTTTGTCACACACACACAATTCTTCTCTGCATTTGATCCATCCCTGCAAGCACACAGCACAGCACACAAACAAGATGCAGGGAGCAGCAGCGTTGCTGCATCCAGGGAGCAGTTGGGGGTTAGATGCTTTAAAAGGGCACTTCAGTCATCATATAGATTCCTACATTGCATTTTTATATTTTATTCTAGTAACTGTAATGTTAGCATTAGTAAATGTTTCATCTGTTGTGTAATTTAATATTTACTTTAGTATTAAGAAATGTCCTTCACGATGGGAGAATGTATGTCTTGACATGTGAAGAAATTGACAATAAAGCTTCTTTGACTTCGATGTCTAGGGTGGGAAAAGCGCTGTTCAATCACCCTCCCCACCCACTTTTTATTCTCCCGCTGGTCCCGGGAACCAAACCTGCAACCAGCCAAGCACAAGACCGGATCCAGCCATTAGGACACTCGATCATTCCTTTTGGGAATGGATGCTGGATGGATACTCTTGGATACTGGATAATGGATACTAATGGATACTCTTCAACTGTGGCATACATTGTAAACTCGAGTCATAAAATATTGGAAAACAACAATTCTAGTGTATTCAGAGTATAGTTTGGAGGCCATGAGATTGAGTTTTCAAATTCCTTTTCCTCTACGGTAGCCTAACTTTATGACCTTTATAAAGTTTGAACTTTAACTTTATGATTGCGATATAAATTGCAGCCTCTTGCGATAACGATACATATCACGATATATAAATTATAATAGAACCATTTCAGAACAGGTTACATAGACCCTATAAAGACAAACTGCTAAATGTATTTCAAAAAGAAAGAAACATAGTATGTAGACATACAACATTCTGTGCAAAACTGTAAGCACACAGTAAACTGTAAACATAAAGTACTAAAAGAACAGACATTCGGATGGGATGCTTAGTTAGACCGCGACTCATTGCTCAACTGAAAGTAAGAGCGGCCAATCACAAGTCACACTGGTCTTTTTCACTAGTTCTAGCTGCTCCATTTCGCCTCCAGCCCTGTTTACCATGTGACGATGGTCCAGTACAGGCAGTTGCAGCTCATGGCTCTAAATTACGCGGATAGATTGCGTCTTCAACATGCATTATCACGATAGAGCATAGAATAAAAATCTATCGTTATATCCATTTTTTATAGTTTGTAAAAAACTAGTTTTTATAGTTTTTTACAGCCAGCCATGGTGCTGTTTTAGAAGTCAACAAAGCATTAATATAATTAGACAACCAGTTAAGTTGTCAGCAAAAATACCAGGACTTAATCTTTTCCCACTGATTTCTGATGCATAATTCTGCCCAGGCCTGTACATGGTTCTTTGACCAATAACTGAGCAATTAACATCAAAGCCAGCAACACTTTGAGACCTTGACCAGAACAAGGCAACGCACACTTCTAAAATGCATAACAAAAACCACAGAAACTGATTCCGCTCCAGAGTACTTTATTTCAGGATGTTGTAAGCACTATCCAGGACGGACGCACCATACCAGAGTCCCCTATACACCAGCGATGGTTTACTGGTCCTTCAACTCCTTCAGTCTCCTGATGGCTGACTTGACCGTGACGGCAGAAGTCGTGCTGAGGGAATAATTAACAAATCAATTAGTCAATAGGTAAGGTTTGACATTCCTCAAATCCCCCTGCACTTTGTAGCTTACAAAGTTACAAATGAATAATAAAGATAACACCCATCCACAGAACTTTAAAGTTTCATTCTGGTCCATTTTTGCAAACATGTCTTCCAAACATTGCACTAATTTGTCCTTAGGGGGGTGCAACCAATGAAACATCTCACAACTTTGCATCTCAACCAAGAATATCCCATCACCTTGAGCATGAACCCATGAACCCCCTCATTGTACAATAAGTCCAGAACTATACCTCTTTTTTAGAGCAGAACCCTAGTTTGAAAGTTCTATACAGATTTCAAAATAAAATCTGAAAAGTTGACAGCCAGCTACTTAAGTCTTTCAGGGAATGTTTTGAATAATTGACTACTCGCTTGATACCTAGGATTTGGTACCAGACAACTAAATCCTTCTAATTTGATGAACATATCTGAGCGCGATATTGCGAAGACCTACTTGTATGTCCAGGCGCCTCCAGCCACGGTCTTCATGCAGGATCCGCAGTGCCAGATACCGACTGCCCTCCTCTTCATCTTAGTCTGTAAACGGACGGAAGCTCTTACTGTACAAATGTATACGGAATTAAGATTCACGTTCAAATACATTTATAACATGCTTGAAGGGGCGTCAATCAGCATGCTTGGGTTCATCCAATAAACACCTTGCCGCAGAAGGAGCAGGTATATTTAGCGTGCTGGCTGATCTCAATCTTCTTCACCATCTTCCTCAGCGACGCGCCATAACGCGTGCCGTATTTACCAACGATCCCCACCTTCTTGGTGCGCTTGGCCTGAACACATTACGGAAATAAAACGCACGTTAGGATGCCACTTACTCACTCAAGTTTGTAGATGAATTGCTAGCGATACATAGGCAGACCACCGGCAAGTCCGTCTCCAATCACGGAAAACACGACACACGAATTATTAAACAAACGTGTACGAAGTTGCCAATACGAAGTAGTCCGCTATATTTGGTTTAAGTCCATCACATAGTTAGGAAAGTAGTTCAACTCGGGCGGCAACTGCTAACAATATTAGCCTAAGATAGCTTGGGCCTGGCTAGCTCAATACTATAGGAAGCCATAGCTAGCTACCAATGGAAGATAACTTTAATTTTCTCATCGCTACAAAACAAATCAACACAAATTGCAGCAGGGGATAGTTTAAAATGATTATACGAGGCATTATGACATTTGTGCATTTACTTTATATATCACAATTTGCTAGATTCACATAGATTGTGAAAGGACATTCAGGGCTCACCATTGTATCAGTGGAGACGAAGGTCCAAAGAGGGATTGCTTACCACGCAGGCGCAATTTACCCCGTTGAAAAATAATGCCTTGTGGGAGATGGAGTTCCACTTGGTCATTGTAAATAAGGGTTTTCTATGTGTCATAAGTCAACTTCCAACATCTGCGGTGTCGCTTTTAAAGTCAACGTTAGAGGGAAAAAAATAACACATTTACCTGTGAGCAGAATCCTACAGTCGTTTTGGCTTGAAGTCTATTCCGGTAACCATGGACGCTTCAGCCCTAGACACGCACCTGCGCACTGCAATTGTATGGACGACAACATCCTTGCTAATAGATAGCGCTGCAGTTTGATGGTGCAGTATGAGAAGTACCTGAAATTTAACACAATGCAGAGTAAAGTATTCTTATTTTTAAACGCACAGGTAAAAACCATGGTACATTGATCATATTATCTACTGGAAGAATATCTCCGCTAAATAAAATGAAGCTTACAAGGAAACTTGTTCTTGCTAAAGCTAAGGCCTCTGACTTGGACAACGTGAAGAAACTAAATTGCTGGTAATTTACTTGACTATTTTACGACTAATGCCTCTTTTATCCGTAGAAATGTTTATTTGTTTTTATCTTGCATAGATTGATACTAACTTCCGAACCATTCTCTTTACAGGGGATGCAGTCTTTCAGATGTGAGTAGCCAGGACTTGGCTTGCTTCAAACATCCATTATTCTGCATATTTAAGACACGTTTACTTTTTTGTTCAATGCTCTATTCTTTAAAAACCTATGCTCTTTTGTCAGATTTCAATATTTTCCCAAATTCCAAATATTGAAGTGCTGACTCTCAGGTAAGTTGACTTCAATGAATCATTTGTTCTGTGGACACACACAATGAGGGTTTGATTCCCTAATAAGGGTTTGATTCCCTCTCTCCCTCCCTCCTCTCTGTAGTGTCAACAACATCTCATCCCTCTCTCCTCTCACGGGCTGTCACTCTCTGTGTGAGCTCTACCTGAGAAGGAACTCCATTCAGACCCTCTCTGAGCTGTGTCATCTCCGTCCACTATCCTGCCTCAAAGTGCTGTGGTTGGCCGAGAATCCCTGTTGTGGCCCTGAGGCGATCAAATACAGACTCACAGTGCTGCGCTGCCTGCCCCGCCTACAAAAGCTGGACAACCAGGGTGAGATTTAAGCTGTATTCAACATCTGATTGATAAGGCGAAGCCATTGGGATGTAAGGTGCATTGGTTCAATTTAACTTTGACATCATGACATTGTGAAGACACTACTTCCTCTGAATACAACGGTGTTCAAAGGTTTCTGCAGCACAACAGAGCAAATGTCTTGTTACAATGAACAGCTTCAAAAGTGACATCCTTCGTCCAAGTTTTGCATGTCAGTCAACTCAAAGTAGCTTTATTGTCAATTACTTCACATCAAGATATACACAGGAATCAAAAGTAAGTTTCCCACTCTCCCACGGTGAAACAGGTCAAGTGTACAGGCACAACAGATAAGACAAGACATTTACTAATGCTCAAATGATATATAAGATAGGCTGACAGAAAGCTGGGGGGGCTCTACATTTGAGATAGCTTTTCAGGTGAGTTGGGTGATGTATGTATCTTCCAAGGATGGGAGTCGGGCACCAATGATCTTACCAGCTGCGTTCACTTGTATTTTTTATTGCGTTGTATTTTATCGTGTTTTTTCAATACTGCTGGACTTCTGTGACAAACTAATTTATCCTACGGGGGATTCATGAAGTTGTATCCTATCGTATCCTATCCCAGCTACTGCCCCACACTGATGCAGCTGGACAGGATGCCTTCAATGGTGCCTCGGTAGAATGCATTTAGGTGTGAAATGATATTTGTATCTGTATGGTGATCTTGTGGGCATGTCTCAATGCAGTGGTCACAGAGGAGGAGGTTTCATTGGCTCTTGCCCATGGGGACGACATAACCACACCCCTGAGCACGGTCCACGACCAGCTGTCCACCAATGGGATGGCAGACGTGGACACGGAAAATGACCCTCTCAATTACAACATGGAGGAAACCAAGTAAGGGAGCCTTCACACATACTTTACATTGGAGTGTTGGAGAATTTAAAGATTTCTTTGCTTTCCTAGTTGTACAAACAAACAAACTTTAATCCGTCTTTCAGTAAAATCAGGGCGCAGTTGGGAATGAAGCCTCTTCCTAGAGACAAGTTTGAGTCGCTTTCCTCTCCGGTGACCAAAGAGGCCAAACTGCCCTTTAAAAAGGCGAGTACCGGTTTAATCCAGACCGGAATTGGAATGTGTTTTCCCCCACAATTCAGTGCTGCAGTAAAATTACCTCTAAAACATTTGAATAACAAGCTTTATTGACAAAAAAAACCATCCAGATGCACACTCTGGAGGCAGTGCTTCTGCTGATCAAGGATCTGGATGGAGAGGAACTGCAGATCGTCCACACGGTCACCCAGAACCGACTCCACATGTACACGGTGGGAACAGAGACGCTTAAAGACGCCATGATGAAAACAACAGACATGCAGCACTGATATTTCTATGTATTTATGTTTAACACCAATCCATTCATACCAACAGAATGGTAATGTGTGCATGTTACTCTGTAATGCAAGTCGTTGTATGCTCCAATGTCATTGAAGTCATCGATGAGGAATGGTGACCCGTTACCTTGCTATCATGTCCGAATTGCAACAACCTGCCTTGCAACAAAATAAGAATGTACTTTTGTGTACATTCTAAGTGTAAATAAGTAATGCTATCGATTTGTGTAAATAAAGAGGAAAGACTGAATGCAGAAAGACTCAGCGATCCGTGTTTTACATACAAATGCTTTATCAGATGTTTTCTATGTTCAACGTGGATTACAGTTCTACAAGAGTTTTGAATAAATACTTATACATTTACACTGTTGCAAAAGGTTTCCTTTTTTAAAAGGATATGATGTTCATTGGCCATGACTAGCCATCGATCTTTCATCTGGGTGGACACTCACAGTATGTGTGTCACTATAGGGTAGAGAAGTGACCCTTGCCAGCCTGACACCCAGACACCTCTCTGTTGGTTCTCAATATCTATGATATTGAGAACCAACAGAGAGTACAGTTGTTCTTATTAAGCCAAACACATGATGAAGTCATCAGTCACCCTCCTCTTTCTCCAGGAAGTCCAACAAGGTGCTGGTATCCACAGGAACCATCAGGAATTCCACTCCATCGGCACCCTGGAGTATGAGAGAAAAAGTACAGTCTTTGACCAAAGTATAACAGACAGGGGTAAGAAATACAGCATAGTGCAGCCAATGAGAAGGAACCGTTGGTATAACGCATCTTGCTGCAGGTAATTGAGGCCCACCTTGCGGGCACGGATCAGTTTGTGGTCTCTGAACTCAGTCAGCTGGGTTCTCAGGGTGAGGTCAGAGTTCACCAAGAACGCCTCGCGACAACGCTGGTAGAAATCTTGGAATGATAACCCTGCAAGGAATGAAATATATAAACGCATATCATGTTCTGCAGTGTTTGATAGAGAAACCACACATGAATTCCCCACACCTCAGTGCATAGAAAATACAGTAAAGACATAATATATTAAAAAACAAAACATTTTGTATACTTCACTAATTCACAAAAATAACCCAGGTCGAAAGCTAAATACACGTATTTGGAAAACCTGTGATACCTTGGTATAAAGTGTTTGAGGGACCCCAAGCCATGAAAAGCTCTGCATGTTAAGCTGTGTGTTTACCAATGTAGGAGGGGTTGTCTCGGTTCTCCAACTGAAATTCCACCAGAAGCTTGAAAATCCCCCTGTAAACAAAAGAATGGAGTCGACCTAAACAAACATAACAACACCTTCTACGCCCCGGACATTAACAGGGACATTTTAAGGCAGAGATAGACCGCCCAGACTCAAGCCAACAAACAACGCCCAACAGTTGCGTTGGCTCTTGTTGGCCCAAGTCGGCTAAAAACTTGCCTCAAGACACACCGCTTCGACGGCAGCGAACTACACCGCCCAGTGAACGTCCTGCGTTTG
>JAOPJJ010000134.1:8324093-8335613 GCA_027122795.1 Enchelyopus cimbrius
ACAGACGTGCGCACGCTGCTTCATACGTACGCAGCTTCTTGTTACGCGTGAAATACAATCTGCACGTAACAACGCACACACGCACGTATAACAAAGTAACCATGTGTGCACACACACGTTGCTGCGCGTCTTTCCAAGTGTTTTGACTTCAATCTAACCCCATACACACACACACATGCACGCACACGCACACACACACGCACGCACACACAAACACACACACACACAGACAGCACATCAGGGCTGAACAATGGGCCTTGGTCTTATGTACCTATAAAGGCCTGCTGGAATTTTCCAAAAAGGTGTCAACGTCTCTGCCAACCAAATTGACCCAGCGTCAAATCACTTTTTCCAGCTCTTTCAGAGCAATACTTCAGTGTCAGGTCACCCTCACCATGGACACACACTGGCTAAAGACAAACAAACAACACCATAATGTAGCCTAACGGGCACCTCTAGGCCTCAACAACTATAACCCAATCACGCGAGCTACAATGCACGTCACAGCCGGACATAGGCTTCTGAATGGAAGGCTGATTCACTTTTACTTTTCCCTCATCATTTTTTCACTTTTGATGGGGAAAGGGAGTGCCGGGGGAGGGGGAGGAGTGGAGGCACAAAGGAGCTATTGAAATATCTGACATCACGGAGGTCACCGCAACCAACGCATGTAACGTATTATTATTATTATTACTACTACTAATGCTTCTGCTGCTGCTTCCAGCCTCAAGAAGGCCTGGCCAGGCTAGGGGTTTGGCCCCAGGGCTGAGTTGGGGGGGGGGAAGAAAGAGTGAGTCAGGGGGGGAAGAATGAGTCAGAAGGGGGAACAAATTAGTGGTGGTGATCCTACAGGGAGGATAGAGAGAGAGGCAGAGAGAGAGAGGGGGATGGAATAGGAATGAGAGTGAATGGGAAAGAGGGGGGAAAAGAAGGAGGGAGAATAAAGGAGAAGGAGCCGTGCTCTGGGGTAGCAGCCAGTTTTCCTCCTAGTTAGGCTGGACTCCCAACGCTCGGCCTCCACACAACCAGTACCGATTCACACGCACCAGGGCTCACACACATACACATACATACACACACACACATACATACACACACACACATACATACACACACACACACACATACACATGCACACACACGCACACATACACACACACACATACACACATGCACACACACACACACACTCACAAGCTCACACATCATCACTCGCAAAAAGCACACACTCAAGCATACACACACAAACACACCCACACACACACACACACACACTCACACACACATTGGTATGCTTTCTGCGTGTGCACAGACATCCACGCACTTCATTTTAAACAGTAAACATTTTTTACTTTTTAATAATGCCGACATTGAAATGGATGATGATTTGAAAATCGCCCCCGCAAACAAACAAAGTACATTTGGCTTCCTGTGTGTGTGTGTGTGTGTGTGTGTGCGTGCGTGTCTTACTGGGTCTCCGTTGGGCCCAGATGACCCCTCCCTCCCCTGTTCTCCGCGAGGTCCTGGCTCGCCCTGACAACGAAAACAGAGGACAGATGAATAGATGTTTTCTCTCACACACACACACACATGCACGCAGGTTACGCTACATCAATATTAATAAAGGAATTTATACATTCAAAAAGTAGTTAAAACAGAAACCTTTTCAGACAAAGATATGCGTATGTTTTTTCAGAAATAAACCATCTTTTCTTCACCCCAGAGGGCTGGGATTGAAGAACATCTACTTAATGCCAAAGTCCTTGTCTAGGATTATTACACAGCATTAATGAATATGTGATTCTGATTGGTCAATCACAGCATTCAGAGGTTTGTTATTTCTGAACAACAGGCTGCAGCTATGACTTACAGACCGTTGCTATTGACACTTTTTCCCACTGTCAGATCTAACAGACTATATTAGCGGAAGCCCCCAACTCTGATTCCTCCGGCAGTCACTCACCAAGACTCCTCTATCTCCTCTGTTTCCACGGGAACCCTGCTCGCCTTTCTCCCCAGGCTGGCCCTGCAGTGGAATAGAGACGTTAACTCATGTATTCATAGAAACACACACTTCTGTTCATACATTCAGAAACAATAATAGCAGATAATGATTTGACCATGAACATACTCTTTCTCCACGGGGTCCATCTACTCCTGGGGAACCCTGGAACACACACACACATCCACAAATGCACACACACGCACACACATACACACACACACACACACACACACAACAGATTAGTTGAGCTCCACCGGGAAGTGTTGCTGTGTGTGCGCTGATGGTGTGTGTGTATTGAATGACAAATAAAGGAAGTCTAAGTCTAATCTTAGCATCAGGTGAAGAACTGGACATCTGTGTAAGACCGCCATCTCCAGCGTGACCCCTCGAGGCAGAATCACTTACATCATCACCACGTTCTCCCTTGTCCCCATTGGCTCCGCGCGGCCCTCGGTCGCCCTGTCAGAACACAGGGTTTCACAACACTCTGACTTCAAACCACACAGACATACTGTATGGATCACATGTCTAAATGAACTCATAGTACTGAGAATAGAACTAATAGCAATAGAATGTATTGAAGCCACAATGTGTGACTGATACACTAGCTGGTAGCCTTTTTAAGCTGGACCTTTCTATAGTCAATAAGGAACGAGAATGATTTCAACAAAATCATCAGTAAAATAACATCCTAAAACTGATATATTCTACAAATACAGAATGCTGGGCAGCCCATACCTCTTTCTTTGTCAATGAGCTTCCAGACAGTATACTTAGCGTCACACTCTATATTGTGGCTGTATTTCATATATCCCTATGTATTAAAGTATGTCCCTATATTAGCATAGTGTATGGATACAATAATACTTAATCAATATACACAGTTTTGTAATAGAGATTTAAAAAAATCTGGTTAAAAAAATGTATATAAAACTTAAAGGGGAGGCAGTACCTCCCTTTCTAGAAGCTAGTGTAGCGTGGTGGTGACCCTATGAATCACAGCTGCGTGAGCAGCTCAGTGTGACCGTCATTATTATTATGAGGATGAGCATCCATGCCTCTATATGGCCCTACCTTGAGTCCCAGGGGCCCGTAGCTTCCAGGTCTTCCAGGATCGCCATCTTTACCAGTATCTCCCTGGAACGACAAGACGTGACAACAGCGCGTCATGACACGAACAGCAACGGAAGTGTACCAATCACTATTTTCCAAGTCAGACATTTGTGGGTGCGTTTGATATGTCTCACCTTGGCTCCCTTCAGTCCATAGGAACCGGGGTCTCCTTTGGGACCCGATGTGCCTTGCAGACCCTGGGAGATGAGAAACAGACATTGCACCTCACTGACATAATCAGAAGCAGCTGATAACCAGAACTCTCACTCACTCTCTTGTATATGTGTGTGTGTGTATGTGTGTGTCTGTAACTTTTTGTGTGCATATGTCTGTGTGCGTGTGTGAGTGTGTGTGTATATATGAGTGTTTGTGTGGGCGTATTTAAATCATGGCTATATGCCTTATTTCAAACAGCGTGTCAAGGGAGAATGTAAACAATCTGATTTAGGGTCCAAGTGGCTTAGCTTAGCATTCAGCCTCAGGTCTCTAGATGTAGGAGGAGATCTGGTCTGGGCCTTTATTAAACACCGGCCTACAGCTAATAGCTTTTCTATAAACAACCAGGGGAAGGGCTGGCATGTCCTGACACATGTCCTTGTCCAAAGAAAACTCCAAAATAAAAGGAGAGGAAAAGGGCAAAATATTACTGATACTGAGATAGTGAGCACGGGCGGTGCGGGAAGTATGGAGGTTTATACAGGGGCCTGTGAATTGATTTTGCAACTCTTCCGACCACAAGGACAACAAGGCAAAGGGACCCAAGCCAGAAGGTCTCTACATAAAAAGGCTTCCATCTGGTGGGGGTCTCCAGGGACCTGTGAGGGGATGGTGTAGGGGCCCCTGATGGGGAAGAGAGGGGAGGCCCCGAGTGTGACGCTATCGGGCTGGGGGGGAGGGGGGTCAAAGGGAAAGTCGGATTAATGATGGGGTGCTCACGTCCGATCCAGGAGATCCTTTACAACCGGCGAGACCTGGGAAACCAGCTTCACCCTGACAAGGAAGAGAGAAGGGATGTGACAAACTTGGTTGAAACAAAAAAAAAAAAAATAATAATAATTGGCAAATAACAAGGTCGGTTAGGCCCCACGGTTACAAGGATGTTCAGTGTACCTTCCGTCCGTCCACGCCGTCCGTTCCCCTGTGTCCTTTGTCTCCCTGGAAGGAAAAAGGAGTTTAGAGTTAAAATAAATAAACGCCACCAAAAAGGAAAGGGTCCGTCAATGAAACCAGACGATGAGTGGCCTACCTTGTAGCCTTTGTGTCCCCTTTCACCCTGGAAGAAAACAAAGATTTTGATTGGTCAGTTGCATCCAAACATCCAAACAAGTGATGGCAATCATGTCTGATGACCCAAAATAAGATGATTTCTACCTTGTCACCTCTTCCACCT
The DNA here is from genome assembly GCA_027122795.1 of Enchelyopus cimbrius. Classification (NCBI taxonomy): domain Eukaryota; kingdom Metazoa; phylum Chordata; class Actinopteri; order Gadiformes; family Gaidropsaridae; genus Enchelyopus; species Enchelyopus cimbrius. Next base: position 8,328,602 of record JAOPJJ010000134.1, read on the forward strand.
CGGTCTCCCTAAAAACAGAACAAAACAGTTATGAACGCATTAATATAAGATCAATGAACGTACTAATACAACATCAATGGATGTATTCATACAAGATCAATTAACATATTCATACAAGATCAACAAACGAGTTAATACAAGATCAATTATGTATATGGATACAAAATCAATTAACATATTAACAGAAAAATCAATGTGAACCGTGAATTCACAGCCATTAGCCAGGCATCATTTCATTGGTCAGCCCCGTTGTCCTTCGTCACTTCAGCAACCATGACGGGGAGGGTCCACTATCGTATCAACGTACCTTCATCCCGGGGTAGCCAACCGGACCTGGATCACCGATGTTGCCCTGAACCACAACAACAACACAGACACAAATATATTGACAATTAGAGTTGAACTCAAATCAATGACCATACATGATAATGTGCTGCCTCCCTGACACATTAAGGTTGATGAGGGAGAGTCACCAAATAAGAGTGAAGTTGGTGTGTATGTTTGCGGACCTTTGTTGGGTGTTCTGTGTATTTGTGTTTGGTGGAGTTTGCTTATCTGTGGTTTGATGTGATATTTGCTAATCAATGTTTGGGTGTTTGTTGCCCTATCTGTGTTTGGATGTGTTTGTACCCGTATCTGTGTTTCGGTGTGTATGTGTATTTCTGTGTGTGTTTGTGTATCTGTTTTTGAATATGTTTGTATGTGTGTGTGTGTGTTTATGTAACTGTGTTTGTGTGTTTGTTTGAGTATCTGTGTTTGTGTGTTTGTTTGCGTATCTGTGTTTGTTTGCATATCGGTGTTTGGGTGTTTGTTTGTGTATCTGTGTTTGTATGTTTGATTATGAATCTGGGTATCAGTGTTTGCGTGGTGCTGTTGATGGTGACTGACCACAGCCCCGATGTCTCCCTTTTCTCCGGGCATTCCAGGTCTGCCAGTCTCACCCTAGAGGAGCCAAAGAGGACCGTTTAGTTTGAGATGGACACAAACCCATGGTCCCGGACTAATATCATCAGTTGATGACGATTGTAGTGGTTATAAAATCTCACCTTTGAGCCGGAATCTCCATCTATTCCCTTGGGACCTCCTGGAGCCTGCAAAGTAAACAAATTATGTGAAATTCATGTACATTTTGTTAAATTCGAATTATAATTCCAGGTAGAATCCAAATTATAATTGTAATTCAAATCAAACTTTCAATTTCAAATCAACATTCAAATCCCAAACAAACCAAATTGTTCAAATTCATTTAATTTAATTCAATTCAATCGAAAAACCAATAAAATGTAAAAAGATGCAATATTAATTGTAAGTTGATTGACTGGAAAACTACTTATCAGGTCTTAAAATGTCTGAACGATCTGAACACTGGGATACTTACGTTGCAGTCAAAGGAGCAACACTGAAAACAAAGAAATTAGGAAAAGGTGACAAATACATTTTTACTGTGGATAAGTGAGAGATGTGATTGTCCAATGTTTTTTTACAGACCAAAATAACAATTGATGACCTACCACATCCTTCGTCTCATTTGTCTGGAGAGGTAGAAAAGAAAGAGAAGAATAGTTAAGCAACATTATTAATTTAACATCAATGGGATCGAAAAGCAAGAAAAAAAACTAAAGGAGGCGAGAGGAAGAAGATGGCGGAAGACATTAAGGGCGTGAAATGGGGGACGAGGAGGAGAAAACTATAAAGGAGGACAAAGACAAAGGAGATAGGGGGGACGTCACGTACGATCATATTGATGATGGTGCGGATGGTCTGAATCTTGGTGGTCCTGGAATCATCAGCAGCCGTGAAGTTCTGCCTGTAGCTCTGGTCCGTAGCGATGACCGACAGCCTTGTATCCTAGCAAGACAAAACACATTTGTACATTCACAACAATCTCGCGGACACTTGTATCCCAAGTAGGGTGCGTTAGGTTGATTCAGGCTTAGGATAATAAAAGCAGGTCTAAATATTAATACAATGACCTAATATCAATTGACCTGACGCAGTAGATGGTTTGTTACACAGATCCATATAGGAAACCACCCTTGGAAACTTTGTGAAAACAATACTTGGCAGGTCTTTGGATGAACCATCTGTCTTCATCACGTCCGTCATCACATACTATAAAGACCACGTAGTTCCTCCGAAGATGTTGATTGGTCTGAACCATTGTGGTTCGTCTGTCAGCTCATAAATTCAAGCCGGGCAAGATTGAGTCTTGTCTGATTGTAATCTCACAGATCAAGCTGCATCGCAAGCAAAATCATGCAAAGGGTAATATGAATTCTTTGCTTTACTTTAAGATTTTTTTGATTGATTTAGTTCAGTCTAAATGTAGGCAAAGGAGGACACTGCGCAAGATCGGAATTTGAGTGACCTTTATTTTTCCGTTTTCCTGGCAACAGGCCCTATAAAATGTTTATCTAACAGTAGTTTATTCACTTTGTTAGCTAAACACGTCTATCCGGGTTTGGGGATGCAGCTGTTTAGCTGTATGCTTCTCACTATCTGCCATTTAGTGCTGTTTTCTCACAAGTTACTTAGATAAAAAATGTATTTAAGTGAGGAAACCTATTAAGTTATTAGCCTGGGTATACCCATGCTGCCTTGTGCGCTCGGAAATTTTTAACTGCCAGACAGCCTGGTGGCTATGCCTGGTTGCTTTTGCAAGAATTAGCGATTCTTTGATATCCAATCACAGAACGAGGAGGGACGGAAAGACAATGACGTGTACTACTCGACAGACGGAGGCTTGTAGTTCATTCGTACGGATCCAACATGGCTGCAGCAAAAGCGAAGCTCTCTTTCGATCTAGCTGTGGACTGTTTTCTAGATAGTTTAGAACAAAAGTTTATTTTAAAAGAAGAACAACATTTGGCTTTGCAGTCCTTCATTCGATTAATTGTCCTTCATTCGATTGGCTAAGAGCTACAAACAGACGCTTATGATAGACATTCGTAGCGCCCAATAAACGGCTCTGGGCGATCGGGAACCACGCCTCCTCTTCAGGAAAATGAATAGGTGGTCGCCAGACTACATCTCATTTGTGATTTAGTCTGGTGTTAGCCAGGTTATTAAGTTATGGTTGTGATTGTGTTGACTTAGTTACCACTATATATGTGTGGAGATCTATAAAGGACATTGCATGCAAGTCTTGACACAAGAATAGAATTCAAGAATAGATAGTTTAAGAATAGATAGTGAGTTGGATTTGTTGGTTAATGTGTGTGCCTCTGCGTATTTATTGAGGGAAAGGGCAAGAAAGAGAGGGGACAAAGAGAGAGAGCCAGAGAGGGAGGGAGAGAGAGAGGGAGAGAGAGAGAGAGATAAAGAGTAATTCCCAAAGAAAACATTACTGCCCTGGTTTGTGTGTGTGTGTGTGTGTGTGCGCGCGCACGGGTGTGCGTGTGTGTATGCCGTCAGGATAATGTCATATTACGTGCGCACATATAAACTAAACGTGTCACACCCTCGTGCTTTGACGCCTGTGCAGCAGACAGCGCTTGACGTGTAATGTAGTTTCCTCATTGACTTATAATAGTCCCCCGTTCACGCTGCTGATGACAGCTGCACACCGGTAATCACATGTTACGCATGAATGTTACACGTAGTCACTACGTGTCTACGTGTAACATTCATGCGTTTTTTAGCGAACGCACGCATTAACGCGGCCGGAAGTTGATCGCGTTGTGGTGCACGCACTGCAGATCAACTTCCGGCCGCGCAGCATCAGAACCTGCGACCGCACGTGTGTGTGAACGCATTTGTCAAAAAGTGACAGACAGACGTGCGCACGCTGCTTCATACGTACGCAGCTTCTTGTTACGCATGAAATACAATCTGCGCGTAACAGCGCACGCACGCATAACAAAGTAGCCATGCGTGCACACGCACGTTGCTGCGCGTCTTTCCAAGTGTTTTGACTTCGATCTAACCCCCTAGTGTGTGTGTGCGTGTGCGCATGTGTTTGTATGCGTGCATGTGTGCGTGCGTACGTGTGTGTGTGTGTTCTGTACCTCCTGGTCAGGTGAGATGGCGACAGCAAACACTTTGACCCCATGGTTGCGGGCCTCGTTGGCCGCCTCCTGCACACCTCCACAGGGCTCCTTGTAGCCCGTGATGGGGTGGCCGTCCGTTATCACCACGATGTACTTGTTCTCATGGTAGTAGGAGCCCCTGCCCTCAGGACACACACAGAGACACGCACATACATACGTACACACACACGCAGACACACACACATACATACACACAAACAAACACACACACGCATAAAGACAGAGACACGTACACACAGACAAATACATACACGTCCACATACAGAGACATACACACACACACACAGACAGACACGTACACACACACACACACACACATAGATGTATGGAAAAAAACACACACAGACACTTAATTACCATCAATTACAGATCTGCCTTGCTCAATTCTCAATAGGTACAGGGTGACATTAACACTGCCAGGGTTAGGGGTTTATGTGTGCGTGTGTGTGTGTGTGTTGGTGTGTGTGTACGCGTGAGCACGTGTGTGTGTCTCAACGGGTCCTGCGGTGGCCGGCCTTACCCGACCAGCAGCTCGGCCAGGCCTCTCTTGATGGCGCAGTCCGTGTGCGTTCCCTTGCCGATGTACTTGATGGTGTCGATCTCGTCCTTCAGCGCCTGCCTCTGCGTGGCGATGTCCGACAGCTCCTTCACCAGGATGATGTCATCACTGTAGTGCAGCGCGCCTGAGTTCCACGTCAGGTAGCGGTCGCACGGGTGACGCCTGCACCGATCCGAGGGAAATAAATGTGGTTGTCATACCAACACTGTGTTCAGGTCAGGAGCATAGAGTGCATAACATAGAAACATTTAACTGCTTAACCTAAAATATTGGCCAATTAGTTTGCAGTCCTCCGTCTAACTGCTGACAGTTAGTTAAAGGGTCAACTAAAACGTCCCCAGAACAAGACATGGATGTCATCATGTATCTAGACACCTCTCATTGTGCTTTTAAATACTAAAGATCATCAAAAATTTTAGGTCAGGTATCATGATATATCTGAAATATTTGCTTGATACAATATCTGATTTGTCAATGTTATTTATGACTCATACCCTTTATGGGCTGGTGTGACCCTTGGGGTGAGTTTGTAGGATGTGGATATCTTACATTTCTTTGAGTTCGTCCACAAAGCGCTTGGTGAAGTCTTTAATCTGGTCGATGTAGAAGTTAGGGGGTTTCTGTCTCAAAGCGACACTCTCTGAGGTGTCCAAGACGAAGAACAGATCGACAGGACAATCTGGGAAGAAAACACAACAAATGCACGATGGAATAACGGCCAAGAAATTCAGTTAGGATTGGTTAGGATAAGCATTGTAACTGAAGGTTTCATCAGTATACATCCTGTTGCCATGGATAATCCCCAAACAGCTGTTGTGTTTTGTGTGTTGACACATGGTTTCCTTCATCAATGAATGGACCAAACACTGTCCACTAAACCCAACAATGACATCAGATAAAATCAATAAATAATGCTTTGGGGCTTGTATCACACCATCTTTGTCTGCAACTCATGTATCCATCCTTCCTTGGTCGTAGGCCTTGAAGGATGGATTGAAATTCTGCCTGAAGGCCTACATGACACAATTTGCAGCCCTCCATTAAAGAAGAAGAATCTTGTTTGCTTCAGAGTTTAACTAAACATCGGTCAGAGAGTTTAAATAAGTAAAGAAACAATTATGGAAAGCATAATTCATAGCTATAGTGTATGGCTGCACAGGCCTGTTCACACCACTCCAGGTAATAGAAAAATGTGTAGAAAATAGACTCAAATGTAAGGAACTGGCCCTATACAATTATTTACAAAGCAGTATGTCACAGAAAGGGGAAATGGGTGTTAAGAGTCAAAGACCGCACGATTTTTTGCCACAGGCCCTACATGACTATTTAAAGTCAACGGTTGCAGCAGCTGGATTTGGTAGGCTTCAGGTTCAAGTGCGCGTCGTCCTACAGGGAGATGGAGATCCAACATCTGGATGCATTCTAACCGTGCAGAACGTAGGCTAATGCGAATATCTAAAGTTGCATTCACACAAAACGATCGATTTAGCCTCCCATTTTTTACATGGCAACAAGTTTAAAAATTCAACATGTTCTAACTTATTTGCTACTTACCCGAAAACTTGGGTCTATCGGACTGCGCCCCAGCAAAGACGCACACCAGCAGAAGGAAAACTCCACGAGCCTCCATGGTGCTACCGCGGAATAAAGCAACAACACAACACCGCTAACGCACCAAACCTTCCCGACCCAAACCGGACACCTCTACGCGTATTTGGTGGACTTTTGGTGATCCAGTTTGCGGCCGCTTGCTTGAGAACGAAATCAGGAGCGCGCAGGAGTGAAGCAGAGAACGCTCGGTCGAGAGGAGGAGTTCACGCGCGGACTGCTAGCGATGAGCCAGCGTGCGCGTCGACTCAAGAAACACACACAGACACACAGACGCGCCCGCACACACACACACACACACACGCGTATATTCGTGTATATACTTTCTGCTGTTCCTTGGGAGGTATATTGCTAAATGTGTTGTTAATGTTTTGTTGTATCCTCAATGCATGAGGTTGTACGTCACACATTTGAAAAAATCAATGGCGAGATGAAAAAAAAACTACTTTTTCAAGAGCACATTTTAAACTTCTACTGTTCTTTTCTCTTTTCCAGTCCCCATCTTTCTATGTTTATTAAAGTAACATAAGTAACAATGGCCGAACAGAGCATGGAGAAGAAATGTGGTAATTCGACGCACACTGCAGTGCTGTTCAACGTGATTACTAACAGATGACACATATTCTTTCTTTCTTTCTTTTTCTTATTCTTTCTTTCAGTGCACGTCCTTCCGCTCCTTGCTGTTCTCGGGGGCGTGTGTGTGTGTGTGTGTGTGTGTGTGTGTGTCTGTGTCTCTCTCTCTCTCTCTCTCTCTCTCTCTCTCTCTCTCTCTCTCTCTCTCTCTCTCTCTCTCTCT
>JAOPJJ010000134.1:8356702-8369694 GCA_027122795.1 Enchelyopus cimbrius
TGTCCCCAGCACATTTCAAACCAAACCTACACCCATGTGTGCGGTCGTTTTCACGTGTGATAAACGAGCAGTGTAAACATAGGATGGGTGGGGTGTGGCCAGCAACATATTATTTACATATAAAGTGACAGAGCCCAATACGGCTCAATCTGAGAAGGATTGCAACTGGCAAAAATAGAGCTGATGAATTATCTTTATGTGAGAGTGATTTTGTGCAAATAACATGAACATGTTTTGTATAGCCCATAGACCAATCTAACTTGTTTAAAAAATATGTCCCCTTTAAACAACCAAAAAACAACCCTTCGAGTACCCCCCCCAACGCCCCCACATACCTATGATGGAAAGGACGATCACCACAAAGTCAAAGATGTTCCAACCGATGGTGAAGAAGTAGCAGCGCAGCGCCAAAATCTTGACGAGGCATTCGGTGGTGAAGAGCACGATGAACACCAGGTTGATCTTGTTGAGCACCGACTCTGTGCGCTCCGACTGCTCGTCCGTCTCCACCATCATGGTCACCATGTTGACGATGATCAGCATCATGATGACGATATCGAATGCCTGCCTGGCCACCAGGTCAAAGAAGAAGGCCTGCACAGCGTTCTGCGAGGGGGTTAGAGGAGGAACCACGGAACGTCAAGGAGGACAGGACGCAGAACCAACGCTCTTGGTTTCTAAGTCTGTTTGTCTGTATCAGCCTGTCTATATGTGTCTCCTTGGTAGTCACGTTGCGATGGGCATTCCAGAATCTCTGGCAGACATCTTCTCCTGGATGACTGCACATCACCGCTCAACCTACATAAAACTGAACTCCTCTTCATCCCCGGGAAAAACTGCCCTCGCATGGACCTGTTGGTCACTGTCGAAAAACATTATTGTGTCGCCTTCATCCACTGTGAGGAACTTGGGCGTCAACCTCGACGAACAACTTTCCTGCGCCCCCAACATCACTGCTGTGGCCCGATCCTCCAGATTTGCTGGATCGGATCCAGTCCGATCCAGCAAGGAAAGACCATCTACCGCTGGTCATCTACCGCCTTTACTACTGCAACTCGCTCCTGGCTGAACTCTCTGCCATTAAACCGGTGCAGCGTATTCAGAACGCTGCAGCCTTCAACCTACCCAAATACTCCCGTGTGACCCCCTTCCCCTGGGACCTCTGCTGGCTCCCCGTTGAAGTCCGCATCTGATTCAAGACGATGGTCCTGTCATAGAACTGCAGCCGTCTACTTCCTAACACTGGTCTGACCGCACGCCCCAGTGCTGTACTGTGCTCCACTACTTCAGCTGGCCAGCTTGTACTGCCCTCACTGAGAGCAAACAACAGTCGTGCAGCAAAGTCACAACTCTTCTCTGTCCTGACGACTTAATGGTGGAACAAGCTCCCCGCCAATGTCAGGCCTGGAATCACTTGCCATTTTCGGAAAAGACTCAAAACGTACATAACTCTACAACCTCGATGTCGACCCCGCATAGTATGAGTGTCTTCCCCCCACTCCAAAAGAAAATGGTACGGCATCCTTAGCAATTCAATCCGAGCACTTGTATATTTAAGGTATCCTTGCTAAATAGCAGCTACTCTACTCAGATAAGTGCTTGAAACTCTATTGTTTTTTATTCTAGCTAATCTATGGTGATATGTTGTGTCTGTCTGTCTGTCCATCTCAGTCTGTGTTGCCGTATCTGTCTGTCTGTCTGCATCAGTCTAGATGTTTCTAGATGTGTCTGTTCGTCTGTCTCACCGAGGGCCTTGGGATGGGCTTTTGGGGTTTCTTGGAGCCCAGCTTCTTCATGGCGTTGTAGTACTTCTTTTGTTCCTCCGTCATGAAGATATCCTGGCCTCCTAAGTACACACACACACACACACACATAAGTACCACACTGCTTACAGTAGGAAGAAATTCCTTCCACTTCATCAACTTCAACCTTTATCTTGTGGCCAATGCACTCAAGTCATAGGGTTCTGTAAATCTATTTTCATCCAAATGTATACTTTCTCCAGGAGAATCTTGAGTAGACCATAAACCACCCCACAGTAACATAACCACAGTAATACATTGTATGTTCATGGTGAATTCCATCCCTAAACCCAACTGGAATATAGCAAACAGAGGCGCTGAAAATACTAATCTTTCTCTTCTGTTGGTTGAAGTTGTCGATGATGACGCCAATGAAGAGGTTGAGGGTGAAGAAGGAGCCGAAGATGATGAAGATGACGAAGTAGAGGTACATGTACAGGTTGATCTCTCGGATGGGCTGTTCCTCCACCTGGAGACCAAGGCAGGGCTGGTCAGTGTCTTTTGAATGTGTTATTATGTTTCACGCACAGTGCAGGGTCTCCTGGTACTGGATATGTAGCGTGGATCTGTTCCTGGTACTTACTCCTCTTGAGTCCACCGCCGCATGCATGATCTCCATCCAGCCCTTGAATGTTGCCTACAGACACAATTTAGAATAAATATTAATAAATAAATACAAATGCAGTTAGATATCAGCTAACGTAAAACATTTTGTTTTATATCAAAACATTAAAACAAAATACATTGTTAGGGTAATATATAAAAATAAAATAAAAAGTTATTGTCCAGTTGTTACTCAACTCTCGACGGTCAGCAGGAACTCACCACTTGCAGCAGAGACAGGTACCCCAGCCCCACGTTGTCGAAGTTGACCTTCACCTTGGTCCAGTAGAACTGGGTGTCATTCAGGGCGTGGCACTCCGACTTATTGTTGACCACCGTGGCGTTGTGCACGAAGCCTGTGCGGTTCACGCACTTGCCGAACTTGCCGGCGAACAGGTTGACGCCCATGATGCTGAAGATGAGCCAGAAGATGAGACAGACCAGCAGCACGTTCATGATGGACGGGATGGCGCCAATCAGGGCGTTCACAACCACCTGGGGACATTCATTTGAGGACAAGGACCGAGAGTCCTTCTCAGGCATTTTTCTCTGTGATGAGGTTGGGGGGGCAGGGTGTGCTGGTAAGGGCTCCCAGTTAAAGGTTACTGGGTTCGAGCCACAATGTGCCCAGTCTACCTGTCCTGTCGGTAGGCATCCGAGAGCAACATGCGCTAGCCCCCTACCTGCTACTTAATGAGTCTATCAATGGAATTGGAAACAACACATAAATAATACATTGTGATTACAGAGACATACATGAAAATAGGAGATTTAAGTGTCAGCGTGTCTCCCAACAAGGCACCTTACTCCTTATAATATTCTGAGATGGATCCTTATGCATGGTTGTGAATGTGTCTGTGTGGATGTGAATGTTTCAAAGTGTGAATGGGTGAATGTGTGATAGGGAATTTGTGAATGGGTGAATGTGAATCTGAAAGTGTGGCGGTAAATGGGTGAATATGTTAATGTGTGGATGTTAATGTGTGTGAATGTAAATATGAATGTGTGAAGAACGCGTGAAGGTGTGAATATGAATTCTTAACCACATGTCTCACCCGCATGCCTTCGAACCTGGACAGGGCTCGGAGGGGTCTTAAAGCCCGCAGTGTTCTGAGGGACTTGATGGCAGCAAAGTCTGAGTATCCCAGAGAGTTGGCAACCAGGCTGATCAGAGACACCTGGAGACAGAGTTCCCGCAATGAGAATGTTTCGCTAAGATGTGTAATATAAAGTTTTTTATTAGCTCCCGATTTACCTAGTAACTCTGGGGAATAACATGCAGAGAACACACATAGGTTTGCCTGATGTAAAAATGTGTTTACCTAATTTTATAGTATATGCTAAGGGGTTACCTACATTTTATTTCATTTATTATTTTACCAAAAATATACTTAGACCAAATAAATTATTAAAAATAAGATCACAGTTGAGCAGCCATAGTTTAGTTGATTTAGGTTTTTTTGTCATATTTTGGGACATTCCACAGTGAGGAACAAAATAAGGATGATTTAGAATTTTTGGTTTTTGTTTTTGTTTAAAAAATATTTAAACTTTCACTCTATTCTACATCCAAAACAGACAAAACAGAATGTTATTCCGCTGTTGAAATGCCCTTGAATGGAAGCGATGTTACATGGCCATGTAATTATGTTTGAAAAAGTGAATGGAAATGTGAATGAAAGAGCAGATACACAAAGAAGGAAGTTATTACGTTATGGCAGTGGTTCTCAAACTTTTTCGGTCATCCCCCACTTTGGACAAGGGGGAATTTTCAAGCCCCACCTGCCCCCATCGCCCCAACACAATACTCATGAAATACACCAAGCTTAACATTTTCAAATGTATTGAAGTAACATCATGTTTTATCTAAATTCAATAACTGAATAACATAAAATAGCAGCAAGTTCAACAATAGAGAAAATAAAAGTGCAGCTGTGTCATAACTTGAAATCAACTTAAAGAAACTTAAACAAACGGGAGGGCATTTCACAGAAAAATCCATACTTCTTATGGTAGGAGCGAAAGCTTGACGGACATATCAACGGTAACGAAGGCGGTTGGGGCTTAGCGAACGATCAATTGAAGCGTAACACACTTTTGCGCAGATGGGTAGCAGGCTAGTGTGGACAATAACACAAAATGAATAAAAGAAAATATGATGAAGGGAATGTTGCTGTTGGATTCACGGCAGTGGTGGTGGGGGCAGAGGATAGACCACCGTGTGTTCTGTGTCTTATGCTGCATTCCATTTGTCTGGGACCTTCCGACTTCTCAGTAGGAATTGGGAAATTGTGACGTAATTTTCCGAATGTTCCCACTTAAGAGCGTTCCATTTGTCTTTGGATGTGTCGAGTTGGGAAATCATAGACCCGCGCAGGACAGTAGATAGATAGAAAGATAGATATATACTTTATTCATACTTTCATTAATTCATACACTTTAGATAAACGTATACTTTTTCATACTTTCATTAATTCATATATACTATAGGCCCGTCAGGTTTGTGTTTCTCTGCCAGCGCTGGCTCAACAACGTTTGAGGTCCGTGTCACAAATGTATCCATTTTGTGTTATTGTCCACACCTAGCCTGCTACCCATTCGCTAGCCAGCTACCCATTTTTCAGTGAAATTTCCTCCCGTTTGTCGCACCCCACCTGTCACATCTCTATTCCCCACCAGTGGGGTGCGCCCCACACTTTGAGAAACGCTGCGTTATGGTGAAGTAATGACAAAAGACATGTGCAATTTATGTATATGCGAGGCTATATATGCATGTATATAAAGAATATGCATATATAACAAATAGAGTGAGATTTTATAAAGAAGTTTAACAAATCTTTAATTGAACCGAATTGAATTGCCAATTTGCATCCTGATAACGCATTCAAAACGTAATTTAGGTCCCTAAGATCTGTGTTTCTTTATAAAAGTCTATTAAGATGGTTCTGGTCATTATATCTATAGAAGATTATCAGAAATAAAGGCTTCTTCTGCTCTGAGAATAATGCAATAAAATAATAGGAAATTCTTGAGAGAAACCTTGAGAGGAACTTTCCAATAAAGTTCCAAAACGTAAGTTTGGAAGTACCCCGAGAAAAACATTGTTGAACGTGTACACATTTAAAAAATATTGGTGAAAGTTCCTCCAATACATCAGCTGGCAAATTGATAACAGAAAAACCTCAGACAGATCTTCTGTAGATAAACCATACAATACATGGCAGTGCATTTGCATTGATATACAAGCCAATTTCTGCTTTCTCATATTTGGAAAAACGTAAAAACAACTATAGATTGAAAACGGAATTAGAATCGTAATGCTACACGTGGCTTTTGATATCTCAACAAAAAGCACTTTTTTGGTTTTACAAGTGAGGAAACACAGAAGCATTTGTGATGCGGATGCGTTTCCGTTCCCTGGGGTACATACTCACCTGGCTGCACGCTAACTACAACTTACCCTAACAATAGAGCGATCAGTGGCGATCTGTACAACAGCAGGTGAAATCACAAGGGTTCAAGTCAGGCCATGGGGCTCCAACTCAACACTACTAACTCCGATGACCTTTCTGGCCCCATTACATGAAACACCGCCAAGTCCCAACCCGCCTACCCGCCCTCCCCAAACATAAGGGAGACAGCAAGACCATCCTAAATGTTTTGCAGCTGTTTTGACAGTAAATATATACTGTAACTCATAGAAATAGGAGACATTCCAACAGAGGGAGAGATGGAGAGCCAGAGAGAGAGAAAAATAGATAGGTCAACACAGAGTGACAAAGAGATAGAGTGAAAAAAAGAGAGAGAGAGAGAGACAGCATAAAAAGTATTGTGATGCAACTCCTGAAATCCTTCCAATTCTTTTGTTTATTTGGGGAATTTTAAAAGACCCTGTTATTTCACAATTTCCATGTTAGTTGTCATTGAATCGTTAATTGATTGCTAATAATGTGTTTGTGAGTGTTGAGTTTAGACAGAATTTCGGAGTGACCCTAATTCAATGTTTTAAGATTATGATCACATTGTGATTGTGATTAAGTCACATTATACAACAAGTAGTTCCGACCCAGAAATCTGCTTGGTCAACACGACATTTAGACCGTGCTCAAATCAGCATTACAGCACGCCTTACTCATTACTCAAAATATTACTCCGCCAACTCTGTGGCAACATCGATAATAATAAGATCAAAATAAAACAAGTCCAAGCTGAGTATTTCAATATTGTTATTATTATTTTTAGAAACGTTATTTATTACTCGTGAAAATAAATCACAAACCACCTGTCAGCTAACAAAGTCACATTTGCAAGTGTCCCGTTTTAGCCGAGAGGGTGGCCTATTCCGTTCGGTGAGAGACACTATTGTGACCGGTGGAAACGTTTTATAACACAATATAAAAGAAAAAAAATCAACATCTTTGTTATAATTTGGGTGATAGAAAAATAAGCATTTTCTGTTGATCTGTTGATCCATTAACGTCAGCTCAGAGTTCACTCATCTGGGACTAGAAAATCCTTTCTGTTACTAAGTCATTACTAAGGGTTGGATTAGTTGCTGGAGTGGTAAACTACGTTCCATTACACATATCAGTCTTCTAAAGTAACGGAGGTGGTCTGTCATTAATCAGACCCCATGTGTTTCCATGGAAACGCGACCCACACTCGCAACAACCTTTAAAATTTTAGAGCAAATTGACCATTAACATGGATATATTTTGTTTACATTATATTTTGTTATTAGTTGTATAATCGCAATATTACCCGAGAGGGTGTGCTTTAACGTCATTTGAGCGCTTAATTATTGGTGCACCCATGTGTGACGATACTACACTACCATCTACTGTAAATCCTATGGGAACACACACTCACATCCACGATGAGGAAGTCCAGCCAGCACCAGTAGTTGGTGAAGTACTTCTTGAACCCATAGGCGATCCACTTCAGGAACATCTCCAGGACGAAAATGTAGGAGAACACCTTGTCTGCGTACTCCAGCACCACCTTCACCACCTTCCTCTTCTCGATGTAGATGTCTTCAAAAGCCTGAAGAGCAACCATGAAGCAGGTTACAGGAAATGTAAAGAGCGATGGACGGAAAGTTTGACTGAAGCAAGGTGATCCGTTTTCAATCCTTTTTAAAATCCTTTTTTCTCTTGATTGATATTTTTCTCAATTGCTCTTGTGAAGATAAAAAGAAAAGTTTTGCTATTATGAAGATAAAATAACAAAACGTAAAATAGAAGCACAGAAAGGCACAAAAGAAGAAATATGTATTTACAAAAGATAAACATTTTGACAAAAATATTGATGCAAATATACAATTACATTAGCCTGGCCACTGCCCACCTACGTACTTCCGCTCAATTTTCTTTTCCTTCAGTAGTAGGTCTGAGTTTGCTGCATAGACTAAGGTTTTCTCCGGCCAAATTTTGTCCGGTCCAATCAGCGAACAGAGGCTGAGAGCAATGATGTGGACGTCGTCGTATATTGATTATATATATTATATTATGTATATATATATATATATATATGAAATTATATTAATACTATATTGATTATATATTCAAAATATGATTTCTATGGTTGGTGTTGCTTGTTTACAGCCTGCCCGCAACATTGTTCCCAATATGAGCATAACATACATCACCACCAAATGCTAGCGGATTGGTTGTGGCAGATCCTGAGTGGGACTGGGAAGATCCAATATTTTTAAACTTCAACAGACACCCGCCTTCCAGTGAGTCAACGTGTTTCAATTGAGCGATTCCAGACCTTCTGTACGAATGAAATTAAATACGATGGTCTGGTAGGACCAGGCTACAAATACATAACATATATGTACGAATAATGTGGCAGTATATTTGATGTCCACGTATGTTTTGAAGTATATTTTGGAGACGTGGGTTCGCACCAGAGCCCCGGAGCTGAGCAGGATCATGAAGATGATGAAGGTCTCGAACCAGCTGTGCTCCACGATCTGGTAGCAGGTCTTCCTCAGCCTCCACCAGGCCTGGCCCAGACCTCCACTGGTGTCCACGTGGCAGCAGGGGCAGTGCCTCACGCAGACTGGGTTGGGTGGAGAACACAGTGCGCTAGAACTCACAAAACAGTCAAGCAGATCGTTCAGTGCGTAGAGGACTTGGCCGTAAAGGACTCAGCTTGGGAACCGGAGGGTCGCCAGTCCAGTCCTATGGAGGTGGACTGGTGGATGGAGAGGTGCCAGTTCACCTCCTGGGCACTGCCGAGGTGCCCTTGAGCTGGCTGAGAGCAAGGAACTTAACCCCTAACTGCTCCCTGGTACCACTACGTGACAGCCTATCACTCACTCACATATCACTCCTTTCACTGTACTAATTGTAATTAGTTGAGTGAAAAAATAAGTCCCTCAAAAACAAATCATGAATTAATTAGTAATAATCATGAATTAATATTTGATTACATGACCTACATTGTAGTAATTATATACATGATTAATAAATGAGGTAATATAATCAAATATAAATTCATGATTAATTACTAATGAATTCTTGATTTATTGTCATTTATTAATAATTTATAATCATTTACCGGTACTAATAATATATTAATCATCTATTGTTCATTTATTAGTCATTTATAGCCCTTCCTTATTATCAAGTGTTACAAATAATTTACCCATTGTGGGCCTAATAAAGGAAAACTTCTTCTTCAAAACCTCCTTTGGGGGATGGTAGAGGTGGATGCTTTTTGATTTAATGCTTTTACCCAAAGTGACTTATGATACATTTGGACAGATTGACCAAGTGGGGATGGAACCACTAACCTTACCTGGACGAATGTCTTGCTCTACCTCAGCGTTTTCCAGCACTGAGTGCTGCATACACGTTTTTAACACGGGCACTTAATCGAACAACCTGGTTGGCTATCATTTTACGTGAAGGCTGTGAGGGCTGTGAGGGCGTGAAGGCTGCCGGAGTTAGGGGTTCGAATCCCACTGGATTGGGATCCCAGCCATTCTAAGAATGGATGCACTCACGGTATCACTTGATATGAGTGTCCACCAAATGGCCCTTATTCATTATATCTTTATACACTTGGAGTAAGTAAAATAGTATTTGCTCCCTCGCTACGCTAACCGTCGGTTAGCATTGGGCTAGGCAGTGCCACAGAGTGGTTGTTTTGACGAGCACGTAAATGCAGGCCGGTTGACACACACATTCAGGGAAGCAGTCCTCTGGCTCCATGGCGTCCTCGGCCAGCTCTGATAGGTCATCCCTGTCCTCCCCCGGCCGCCTCAGGTCCACCGTGCTCCCCTCCGATAGGCTGATCTTCTCCTGGGGGGGGGGGGACGGGGGGGGGGTTACACATCCTGTAGAATCGCCCCCTTTGGCCGGTTGGCCCGCACACAGCTCTCTGCCTCCATCACAAGAACAAAGACGTTTTGATTACATTGGTCAGAGTACTAATGGCAGCATGGTATCAGGGATTATAGGTCTGGAGGAGCGACTGTGATCCAATCATAATGGTATGAGGTGATAATCCAACATATGACCGGGAGATGAGATTATTTTACATCACTAGCTTCAGAATTAGCATAGTGCTAGCCATCGACACTGATGGAGGTCTGCATTACTGTAACTCTGACAACTCTAGCTCTAACGGTGAATACAATAATTATATTGATGACCAGAATACTTCTATTGATATTAATAAATATGAATAATGTAAATATTTGGATCAATAATATACATCTGAGGGTATACTTCATCATACTTATTTTTCATGCTAGGGCAGTTATTGTAAAGCTTTATTTATTTTTTCTTGAGTGTACATTACTGGTGAGGTGGGAAATGGAGAGAGAGAAATAGGGAGAGAGAGAGGGTGAGAGAGAGAAAGAGAAAGAGAGAGGGAGAGAGAGAGAGGGTGAGAGAGAAAGAGAGAGCGGGAGAAAGAGAAAGAGAGGGGGAGAGAGAGAAAGAGGGGAAGGAGAGAGAGAGAGAGAGAGAAACAGAGACAGAGAGAGAGAGAGAGAGCATCAATTTGCCTCTTGTTTTGCCCCCTCTTGGCACCAGTCCAGGGGCTTAATCTTGTCCGGAGTGCTTCACGTCCCACTACCCAGTCTTGTCCTCGACCCCAAGATGGCGACCAACCAACACGCTGCACCCAGTCCACCCTACGCACTCCAAGCGCAGCACCCCAGGTTGCCACAAGGAGAGGTGGAAGATGGAATCTACTGCCCATGTGTACATGGGCACACTAGGCCTACATGTTTACATTACTCTTGTTTACCTGGTACCTATAGTCACTTTTTATTTTATATTTTACAGTTATACACTTGAAACTTTATAATTTATAATGATTGTATATATTGTACAGTGTTTATAGCGTCTGTTCTTTGTCTGCCTAGTTGTTGTTAGTCCTGTCTGTCTTGTCTCGACTTTAGCATTGAGCTCTTAGTTTAGTATTTAGTTTAGCATTTATTTTGTAGTTTAGCGTCTATTTTGTTTTTCAATTAGTGCTTGTATTTTTTATTGTATTGTATTTTATCTTGTGTTTTTCCAATACTGCTGGGCTTCTGTGACAAACACATTTCTCCTACGGGGGATTAATAAAGTTTTATCCTATCCTATCCATCTCCCGTGTTTGAAATGAATGAACACATGTGCCCTGCCCAAGCGCAGCGCAACGAGAGGCACCTGGGACGGAGGATCAGCACCAGACAACGCTTCAATCGAAAAGGCGTGTGTGTGTGGACCGGAGAGAAAGGCAAGACGAGGATCCCCATCCCAAACCCCGAGCAGTGTTCCGGGATACGGACGGGCATGGAGAGCGCACACCATCCAGTGATTATCCCCATCCCAAACCCGGAGGAGAGAGAGAGAGAGAGGATCCCCTGTCATCAGCGCCCTGTGCGAACGAGGGATAAGCGGGAGATGCCACCGTGGTTCACAGAACAACGTATCTTTTCTGTTTATCGAATTATTATCATTTGTTTGAAGAAAGATGCCTCTACGGCAAAATAAACAACATTGACGTGTGGTCTGTTCAACTTAAAAAGGACACTCCAGGCAACAGGCTGCCACAGAACGCATAACAAACCCAAACAAACTCACAGATATCACACTTACTACGACCTTCAACCCCCAACTACAATAGAGGACAAAGAAAAGAGTAGAGGCAGAATATAAGAATAGACCATTACACTACAACCCAACGCAGCGTTTCGGTGGATCTCACTTCAGTCCCTTTTGGCATCTCCAACGCCAACATTGCCTCCACAGGAAGGCCAGAACACGACAACACGTGTCAGACCTGAGGTCCTTCACCCCAGAGGCATGCTGAGAGTGAAGACCTGCCAACCAGGTTTGTAACCGTGACACAAGCATGACTCTTTTTTGAGCAATAAATTATAAACATGTGCTATGCGTGACGAAAAAAAAAAATGTAGGCCTATTTGTATGTCAGCCCACTTTTTTTTAATTCTGGCACTGTGCGCTCCATGCCACTGACAGAGTTCACGGCTGCAGCGAAATGTTGCCTCTCACTCGGCTTTTTCTTGATAGTTATCCCAGTCGCGTGACCAAAATTACTTTTCAGGTCTCCACCTCACCCACAAGTTTCTCCACTTCAACCTCTGTGAAATTATTTTAGTTTGCTTTTCTCAAGCCTTCTGCAATTCCGTTCCCGACAAGACATAATACT
Source organism: Enchelyopus cimbrius (assembly GCA_027122795.1). NCBI lineage: Eukaryota > Metazoa > Chordata > Actinopteri > Gadiformes > Gaidropsaridae > Enchelyopus > Enchelyopus cimbrius. Next base: position 8,368,789 of record JAOPJJ010000134.1, read on the forward strand.
TGCATCTGAGTTCAAAAGGGGCGTGTACAGGGCAGGATGAGAAGAGAAAAAACCTCGGGACACCTCCCGAGGTCTGTTCAGGATCGATCCTCTAACGATCCTCAATCGATAATCGAAGATCGTGGATGCAAACCGGTCAGTTTGTAATCACCCACGTAAAATGTTCTTGAACATAACATCTTATTGTATGCCTGATTTGTCATGAATAGCCAGAAGAGGAATGGACAATTATATAAAGATTTTGCTGAGGAGTATGTGGCTTGGTTTTCCACAATTGGGATTTAATTGACATTTGATTATGTGTTTACAGTGTCACAGAATAATATTCTGTTATTGACATATGTTGGACAGATGCTTTGCTTTACTCCATGCAGTCACGCCGTCCTCTCCTCCTCCTGCGCTCCGCAAGTAGACAGTATGATGGAGTGACTGGATTCAATATAGAGAATTTAGAATTTTCATTTCTGGACTAATAACTCCGAGTCCATTTGCTTACAGTAATAACTCAGTTGCTATCATTCTGATCACATAGATTTAACGCATGATACAGGTTGAAATTACAGTTATGAAGGGCGATGATAAAACATAATCGTTCTTCTCACTCTATATTTCTTCAGTCTGACTTCAGTTCACCACCACACCGTCTGAGCTTGCGTGGAGGTGCACACATTTTACCGTCAAGTTCACTTTTTATAAATACCGAAGCTTGCGTAGAATGTGGCGTACGCATTCTTTTGTGAATACGCATTGTTTATAAATGAGACCCCTGGTCGGGAGGAGGTTGCTTTCGGATTACTTCGGCTATAAAGCTGAGCGCCGCCTCCTAGCTCCTCTTTGACGATGGCGTCACCATTTGTGGGCATTGCCGTGGACCTCGGAGCACGTACAAAGTCAAATTTAGTAACT
>JAOPJJ010000134.1:8398910-8415595 GCA_027122795.1 Enchelyopus cimbrius
AGGACTCCGCTGTCCATATGCGGTGCAAAACTAGGACGCTCCACAACATATACGTCCGTGTCCTCGTCTGATTCAGATTCAGATTCGGAAGAAATTGGCATCTTTGAAATTCTCTGCAGCAGACAAGACTATCTCAGTGTCCATAGGGGCACAGTGAGAACGCAGCCATTCCGCTTCAGCTCGAGCGATTCCGGGCTCCTCGACCTCGACAGGCAGGTCTTCTGCCTTGGCTGTAGCGGCAGCCGTGATCACCTCCTGTTCCTCCATCAGCCTCAACTGCTCGTCGCTGTATCGCGGACTTGTAAAGGTAGCCACGAACGCCTGATTCGAGCATCAGTTCTTCGAAATCCCCATCTTCCATATCAGTTCGCGTAACTTCCGCCATTGTATTTAGTTGATTTCTCCACAGCGTCTGTTTGATCAGTTTTGTTTTCCCGAAGGTTTCTGCAAGTGAAGTCCCACCCACTGGCACTTATCTGTGATAGGTTTGCAGTGCAATGGGTTCCGCCCCCTGGAGGTGGGTCTAAAAACGAGGACCTCGTGCTTGTAGTCTTACTAGAATCCCCCCCACACACACTTCCTTATACAAATGACGCAATTATCGTCGTTTTACGTCATTTGTATAAGGAAGTGTGAGAGGTAAATACAGCGTTCTCCCGTCTCGGGGGGAACTTGTGAATGTTGCAGGACCATTCGAAAATATGACTGGGTTTCTAACGATGAAACGTTTAATGCAGATTAATCTCTTTACTATTATGAAACAATAAGAGACAAAACGCTGCTCTGCCACACTCAGTTTCCCGAAGGTCTCCGATATTCCAAGAATGATGAACAGAGGTGTAGGTTTAATTGAAGTATTTATGACCTCAGACATAATGTCACATATATCGATCCAGAACAATTGGACCCTTGGGCATAAAGCAAAACTATGAAGAAGTGTTGCTACAGAAGAGTGGCACTTATCACACATAGGTGACACCTCTGGGTATATGTTATGGAGTTTGTCCTTTGAGTAATGAAGCCTGTGTATAATTTTTAATTGAACAAGACAGTGTCTTGCGTTATCTGAACAATTATGTATGTTTTCAAGACTTTCTTTCCATAAATCATCTGGAATGGATTCACCAAGTTCCTCTTCCCACCTCCGTTTATAATTTTCAGTCGATGGGAGCATATTAATTATAAAGAGATTATTATAGTCATCTATTTTAGATTGTGGTTCTGTCTCCAACTCCCCTAAGTATTTCTGAACGTAATCCCTAACTTGTAGGTAACGAAAGAAGTTATTATTCCCCACCTCATACTTCCTCTGTAGTTGTGTGAATGAAGCAAAGACGCCTCCCACGTATAAGTCACCAATACATTGGACACCCCTCTCACTCCATGTAGAAAAGGCTGCATCCAGACTAGAAGGGGCAAATATGGGTATTCTAGCAACGGGTAGCAGAAGAGAGATTGGTTTAAGGTTAAAGGTGGTCTTGATTTGTTTCCAGACATGGATCATGCTATGTATGATGGGATGATGTATGATGGGAGTCCCTGTATTATTATACAGGGACTTATTAACCGCAGCCGGAGCTAGTAGGACCGCGGCCATAGAATACGGGTGGCAGTATTCCCGCTCCAGCATTAGTCAAACAGACATTGGTTGTGAAAAGTGTCTAACCAAAACAAGGTAAACATCTTAATCACTGAGGCCCAGTAATATATCAAAATGTTTGGGAGTACTAAATCCCCCAATGGCTTTGACCTACAGAGATGTTTTTTTCCTTTTCTGTGAACCTTGTGTCCCCACAGATAAGGAACTATTACAGAATCTAGGTGGTTTTTTTAATCATTTTTGAAGAAAAATTGGGATGTTTTGGAATAGATATAACAATTAAGGGAGGAAAATCATCTTTATAGCATTAATTCTCCCAATTAAAGCAATTGGGAGTGTGTCCCAGAATGATATTGTAGTCTGTAATCTGGAGAATTTTTCTGGAGAAATTGTAAATGGAAAGTTGTCTAGGTCTGTTAAGTCACTCATATGGACCGGCATTAAAACACTTTTAGTCCAATTGATTGAATAAAATAAGATTAATAAAGAACTTTTTTATTCACAAGCTAAAACACTGGTGGCAATACCTTATGGAATCTTTTACAGCTGGGAGAGAATGTTAGACATACCAATCCCATGGAATCAAGTCTTCAACAATAGATACAAGAACAAGATTTTTTCAATACAAATTAATTTATTTAAGTATTTAGCTACGAAAACATTTTTATATATATGGGGGAAGGAGTCAACACCATGTTGTAGATTCTGTAAGGAGGAGGAAGAAACAAAAGATAATTTATTTTGGTACTGCTCAGCAGTTGCTTTGTTTTGGATTAAAGTGAAGAGGTGGTTGTTGATCTATGATATAATACTGCTATTGGATCTTTTCACAGTGCTTAATATAAACAACATAATATAAATGACTGTAACAAGGTTAATTAAAGGAGACATTGCAAGGGGAAGGATGGAACTATTAGAAATTAATGAACATTCTTGAGTCCCTTAGATAGGTGTGTTTGTGTGAGTGTGTGTTGGGCGGGGGTGGGGTTTGGGTTGTGGGAGGTTGGGAGGATGTGGTTGGGTCTGGATTGGATGTGGGGACTTTTTTGCGTTTTTTTGTTTCATTTGCTTACTTATTTATTTATTATTTTCATATATTCTTTGGCTATAATTGTTTTTATTTATTTATTTTTCTGTTTCATTGTGTTTGTGAAGATTTAACGTCTATCCTTCATCTGTTTTCATGCTCTGAACTGATAACTAAAAACGACAAAACAAACAAAAAAATAAACATAAAATGGAAAGAAAAAATAAAATAAATAAAAAGTCCCCCGATGAGGGGTGGTGGTGGTGGGATTAAAAAAAACAAAAAACTGTAAGATACGACTACATCGATTTATGAAGCCTTGTATCGATATAAACATGACATGAACCGGTCATTGTTGGGATTTGAAAGTAAGGAATCAGTTCGTATCGCAAATGTTTCTGACTTGATAGTCTCTCGTTGATTCGAAACGCTCAATGCCGTGGCCTGGTGCATCTCCATTTTGATTGGAGAACAATGACAGCCTGTCATTGGTCAGACATAGCCTGCGACGACTATTTAAGAAGTGCAGAAGGCTTTCAATTATGGAACTGCATTTGAAATTGCATTGATTTGCATCGAATTGATTAGTACCAACTCCCTTGTTATCAGCATGTACCTTTTCTTGAATCGTATCGTGACCATGTATCGAAATACGAATGGCATCGTCTTTTACATGAGAGATTCACACCTCTGTATGATGAGGACGCAGATATACCATACGCTTTGTCTCTACCGATGCTGTGGACTGGAGAGCTTTTGATTTTAGCCTTTTAGTGAATAGGATGAATGATAAGAATACCTACATCCTGTGAACGTTTTTCCTGTTCTGAAATGTCACTTCCTGTCTCTTCCATTCCTTTCACTTTGTGTCCTATGTTTCTTCATGTTGAGATATGTCTCTTCTTACCTTGATATGTCTCTTGATGTCCTAAAATCTAACTTTGTGTCTCTTCCTGCCCTGACATGTCCCTTAGTATCCTTTGTCTTTTCATGTCATGATATGTCTCTTCCTGCCCTCCTGATATGTCACTTCCTGATTGCTTATCACATGTCATGTCCACCTGATCTGCTTAGTCTCGTAAAGGTTGAACCTAGTGCCCCTCGTCTCTTACACACTAAGACCGGAGGTGGACCGTTCCCTATCACACAAAATATGCTACATTTGCAACACCGCAAAGCAGATAAAGTGGGCTCCAATGGGTGTCTTTGATGGATGTGTCCACAAGAATACATTACTGTCAACTGGCTTCACCGACACATTTAAAATAGTTCACACTGATTGGGTTGAAAAAAATCACCCTTGTGCTTAGTTGTGTTGACCTTACATTTCTGACACAAACGTTTTTCACTACTGACACAAAACGTGTATCCATTCAAATGAATGTATTGATAACATTAAAGTTAACAATAATAATAAAGATTATATATATACATTTTAAACATTAATAAAGCTACACATCATGAGGCTACATCAAAGTGGGCCTTCTCTCAAATCCCAGTCTTCAAGTCAAATGTGGATCACCAGCAGAAAGACAGCAGGGTTTCTATACTGTGTACGTATTTGGGTCAGGACGTTATTAATCTACATTAAAATGGACGGAGACTATGTCTGCCAAAGGGTGGTGTTTTTTGATTTGCAAGCCGGCTTACAGGGGGTAGGGGTGAGGTAGGTTGGGGGGGGGGAAGAATTAGAAAGAGCAGGGGGGGAGAGCATCTCTTAGCTGAATTAATATGAATTCCTGTTTACGGCCAGATGTGATACAATCATCATCATGCAAATAATTATAATAATTGGGCTCAAAGTAGAAGGGAGCCTGATGCCCAAACACACAAAGACACACACACACACATGCTCACACACATAAACAAAGGCATGTACACACGCTCACACACACACACACACACACACAGGCAAACACAAACATACAAAATGCATGAACATACACACACACACCAACACACGCAGGCTAAAACAGACACACACACATATGCTCACACACACACACATTTGCACATGCGGGCACACACATACACACACATGTGCAAACAAACAGGCACACACACACACACACTGAAACACATACAGACAGACACCCATACACAGTGCTATATAATCTTCAACCTGGAATTGTTTACAAAGGGGATGTTGCTCATCAGTCATTTGACTGATGAGTATCTGAGTATATGTATGATTATCTATCAAGAAGAGAGTTGCCAGTGGATGAGAGACCAGCCACATACACAATACGTGTACAGTTTGTATTAACTTCAGTAGGAACAGTGCAAGAGGTGTTCTGGACTGCTTCTCTGACTGCTTTTGACACCGACCACCCCTGTCCTGTCGCTTTGTGGGGGGCCTTATAGCACTGCCAGGGCTAGGGGTTTGATCCAATGAATGCATGTGCTTATCAGGTGGTTTGCTTTAAAAGACTCCACCAAACGGCATCTATGGTTGTGTTGAATATTCTCAACATTCATTAGACGCCTATTCTTCTTTATAACTGAAAATGTTGGGCCTACTATGATGTATTTTAGTTGTTAATGTATATGGTTAATTTATGAATGTGTGGCTCAAGAAAACTTCTTCTTGACTTTGAGGATGCTGAGCACACTTTGAGAAGGCTTATGTTAGATCTGAAACCAGAGGGACTTATTATTCCATAGAGAGGGAGGCTGTTGCCTTTACAGAGAATGCTGTTTCTCACTACAAGGTGTCCAGTGAAGAGATGATGGTTTGTTTTTTGTTTAAGACATGACATTGAAGTCAAGGGGCCACTTTCTGTGGCTGCTTTTGTTTAGGGTTTTTTCAAATCTTATGATGTCATCTTCTATGGTTACACATTTGTGAATAAAAGATGTCCAATAATTGCATGTAAATACTATTTATTGTAATGAAGCACTCCTAATTTACGGAAACGTTACAGATTTAACGTTGAAAGTTGCAGAAAAACCTGAACTTCAGAGCTTATGTTCCAACTAAATGTATGTTCATGTGAATGCATTAAAGTAAAGCACTAGATGAGATTGTGCCTGTGGGATACAATGAGAAACAAAACGACTCAGAATAAGCACCGGTAAGCTTTTACTTGTCACTGATGTGCAATATTGTATCTGCATTCTTAAGTGATTACCCTAATAGAAAGTCAGCGGGATACATTATATAACCCATAAACAGACCTGAGGGATGCAGAAGGTAGAGGCTGCTCAAAAACGTCTCGATCTTGAATTTCTCCTTATGCATACAAACAGTATGCATTCAAAACTATCGATTACTTGATTCCGGTTTAATGCAACAACGTCATCCAATACTATAATAAATTAGACCTATAATTTGTGACTAGTTTGTCTCACTCAGTAATCCTACAGTAGCCTAATTTGTTTTGGGCGAACGCCGAACCAAATAGGAAGTACAATTTTATTAAACTTTTTAATTTCAAAAAATAAAAATAAAAACATTAAGTATGTGAGTATATAATACATATACTTACATGTAAACTCTGATGGTAACAGCGCAGCATCCAGAATTATATGGGGATTTCAGTAGAGGGAACTGCCAAACCCACCACGCAAAGTCCATGATTTCATTCAAGCAAGTTTGTTACAAAGCGGTTTCATCAACTCGAAATCCAATGTTCCATTAAAGTGTCATCTACTTCATAAAAATCGCCCATGCTTTATTCCTGTAAGAAGACGGGTCACAAGTTGTTTCACTGTACTGGCCACAAAAAAACGGGAGGGCGCTACAAAATGCGCGTTCACCAGCTGTGCAGCCAGGAAGCCAGACATGAGTGTCGCGTGTCGGAGGGAGCTCTGTGGGTACAGGATCCGTACCGGCTGCACGACCCGTTCTGCGCATGTGCAGAACTTTGCGCATGCGAATAAATAAAATGCAATGTTTCGCTACTACACAAAGAATGATTTTAGGAGTTCCCATTTATTATATACAATTTAACAGAGTATAACAGAGGACAACTACGGCAGGAGAGGCCATCCTAAAGCAATTAATTTAATCTCGTGATCACGACAAAACAAAAGTTGTTTTGTTCAATATTTTTTGTTTTGTTTTGATCAATATTGTGTAGGCTAATATAGTTTACTAGTCAGGCATAGCTACCCCCATTAACTTCGGAAGAGGAGCAGTTGATTGATCTCGTGATCATGACAAAACAACTTATTTATCTCGTGATCACAACAAAACAACAACTTATTTATCTCGTGATCACGACATAACAACTTTTGTTTTGTCGTGATCACGACTTTTTTATCTCGTGATCACGACATAACAAGTTGTTATGTCGTGATCACGAGATAAAAATGTATTGCTTTTGGATGGCCTCTCTGGACTGCCGTAGTGGAGACGAATTTGTCCACAAACTCACAATCTCAAAAAATAAGTCGTGAACATGACTTATTTATTTCGTGATCACGACAAAACAACAATATATTTATCTCGTGATCACGACAAAACAACTTATTTATCTCGTGATCACGACAAAACAACAACTTATTTATATCGTGATCACGACATACACGTTTTTTTGTCGTGATCACGATATGAAAATGTAATGCTTTCGGGTGGCCTCTCTGGACTGCCGTAGATTAGTGTGAATATGCAAGTGTAAAACTACAAGAGAACTCGCATGCGCAGAACGGATCGTGCAGCCGGTACGGATCGTGTACCCACAACTTCCTACGCAGCTGTGGGATTGGACTACTTGCATTATGTATTAAAACTTTTAAGAAGAAGAATTGCACGCCTATGTTTTTCTCATACATTTGACATTCTACGTAGAAACCAATGTAATTTCGTATGGGGCTTCACTGTTTTCAGAAGCGGATATTTTGTCTCGAATAATTCAGTCCATCTTCTCTGACGGGAATGGCATGACATTTCTATATTTTTTGTTTGTGCTTTATATGATTTGAGACAGTAGCCAGGATTTATTCTACTACAGTGATGAAAAACAACTGGATTCGTGGACAACTAACGAACCGTTAATGTCGGTTGTGTTGCCTTATCGCCCCATCTGCTGGTGTAAAAAGTTAGTTAACTGCTTGAAATGGCTGCCAGAATTTTATTAGCACGTTTCACGTTTAATAAATACATATTTTGTCGTTTTTTGATCAAATGTAAACACACGATTGCGGTATATAATAATACAGTTCCAATAAAGAACAGAAAATAACAATATCTGTAGTACAAAGTTAGCAGAATCAGCATTCTAGTTTGGAAATAGTACATTAACATTACATTTACATGTAGCCCCCTAGTCCCACATGACCCTTAGAGGGCACCGTATGCAACGCCAAGTGCGGAGTTGGAGGAAAGCATACAACTACAAAACTACATGACCCACACAACATCAGAGGACTGTTTTCTTTTCTTCCGGATGTAGAATCATACGCATTGACTGTCAACATGCAAGATGGCCACCCATCATCGGCAAAATGCTGCTGGGCGGAGAAAAGTACAGGTAAATCATAATTATGCAATTATTGATCCATCTCTACAAACGACCAGGAAATAACATCTCATGTAAATTCACACATTGTGGGCGCAGGGGGGGGCATTGGAAACACATCATAGGAGACAGTAGGAGTGCTGAGGACCATGACTCCAGCCGGCTAACTTAGCTATCTTAGCTAACGTTAGTTAGCGTTTTCAGCTAATGTTAAATTCTTCCCGATATCCACATGTGGTGACTGTTGACTTGGTGGGGGCTTAGTGTGTTTGCGTCAATGATTATTCTGTCATGTGAGCGGCACGTCCAGTTTTAGTAAACATGAACGTAATTTGCCTCTGTAACTGTCTCGGTCTAATAGATGGATTAATGCACGTCCCACGGCAGTACTATCATACAGTTTTGCAGCTATGCAATATAACACACTTGTACATGTCCCTAACAAATTGACTCGTCTTGTGCTTTTCTTCGAAAATATTTGCGTTATTGTGCATAGACATTCGCATAGACATTTTGGAAACGCAAAAACACCCAAGCAAGTCATTGGAGTCATGGCATTTAAATCAAACTATGTATTGCCGTATGTTAATACGTTGATTTCCTCCACAAACCGACCATCATCATTATAATGTGTGTTACAGGTGTCCTATGTTATTAGAGACGAAGTGGAGAAGTACAATCGGAATGGGGTGAACGCGCTACAACTGGACCCTGCGCTCAACAGACTGTTTACGGCTGGAAGGGACTCGATCATCCGGATATGGAGTGTCAACCAGCACAAAGTAAATCATAAAAGACAAAATGCCCATCACAAATGGAACCATTAATAAAAAAAGGATGTTTATCCTCCACTGTAGATTTGGAGCTATGTATCCACGACTAGAAGATCTTTATGGCATTGGTTCATATTCCTTTTCATTGTAGCAGGACCCGTACATTGCCTCTATGGAGCATCATACAGACTGGGTCAACGACATTGTTTTATGCTGCAACGGCAAGACATGTAAGTGTGACTCATTGCCCTTGTTGTGTTTTCAACATTCGTTTAATTCCGCCCGTGAACATACTCCACAGTAACACTAAACTTCCCCACCCCTCCCTTTCCTCAGTAATCTCTGCCTCCTCCGACACAACGGTCAAAGTGTGGAACGCGCACAAGGGCTTCTGCATGTCCACGTTACGGACACACAAGGACTACGTGAAGGCCCTGGCCTACGCAAAGGACAAGGAGCTGGTGGCGTCCGCCGGCCTCGACCGGCAGATCTTCCTGTGGGACGTGAACACGCTCACAGCGCTCACGGCATCCAACAACACCGTCACCAGTACGTCTCCCTGACACTGGAACCCGTTGTAGTCTTGTAGTTTATTTGAAGGGACCTTCTTTGGTTGTTACAATGGATTTGTTGTTTTTCTTCTCCCACCTCCACAGCCTCGTCACTCAGTGGTAATAAAGACTCCATCTACAGCCTGGCGATGAATCAGATGGGCACGGTCATTGTGTCTGGCTCCACAGAAAAGGTATAGAGTCTCTCAGGTTACCTCATCAGGTTGTTTTCCTTTTCCCTCATGCAACAGGCATTCTATTATGATCTCTAATCCTGGTATCATTGTACGTCTGCTCACCTCACCCCTCTGATCCCTACAGCTGCTCTGCACCCTGCCCAGTTGCAATTAGAAACATCACATTGTTTCGTAATAGCTCCCTATTTTATTTGTGTGCTTTGCTTGTTCTCCCACTCTTCCTGGGTAAAGGCGCCTGCTCAATAAGTGACCCTAAAGTGTCTTTGGTTGCTGTTTGTGAAGGTGCTCAGAGTCTGGGACCCCCGCACGTGTGCCAAGCTGATGAAACTGAAAGGCCACACAGACAATGTGAAATCACTGTTGTTGAATCGGGATGGCACTCAGGTGAGTCAGATCACTGTTGGTTATGTTTTCGACTTTTGATCCAAACTCGTATTTGAGATATTCCACCTATGATGTCACCATCATGCAGTACAAGTAATACACAAAGCAGTTCATGCCGATTATCAGACATATTGCTCTCGGCCTCACTTGTGAGTCACTCTGCATAAAAGTGTCGACTCCATGTGCTTCATAACGTACCCTCCTCCTCCTCCTCCTCCTCCTCCTCCTCCAGTGTTTGTCGGGCAGCTCGGACGGAACCATCCGGCTGTGGTCCCTTGGCCAGCAGCGCTGCATCGCCACCTACCGGGTCCACGACGAGGGCGTGTGGGCTCTGCAGGTCAACGAGGCCTTCACGCACATCTACTCAGGCGGCCGCGACAAGAAGATCTACTGCACCGACCTGCGCAACCCTGACATCCGCGTGCTCATCTGCGAGGAGAAGGCGCCTGTGCTCAAGGTAAGGAGGCCCCAGCGCTCCGGCCGTACGCACACCGGTCCAACGCGCCTTGTTGTTCCAGCCTTTGTGTCCTTTGTGTCTTTGTCAGGGCTCTACGCTGACTTTTTTCAGGAGCACTCGTGCCCCCAAGTTAAATAATTTAGGAGCACAGAAAAAAGAAATTGGGGCACAAGTATTTTTTTTTTTTTTTTTTTAATCACGACAGCGAGAAAGAGACTCTGTGTTTCACCACGGCATCAAGTTTCAGATTCGGGTTCCCCGTTACGAACAGAGACGAGCCTGCCATTGCCGATGGGGCAGCCCTGCAAAATTTACAGAACATCTTCATGATCGTAACATCGCAGTCCAGCCACCCGAAATCCCTCAACCAGCCAGGGTTGAATTTGTACACATTATCGACTACATTTACAGTATTAACTTTCTGCATTCTAACCTTCGTCCTGACAATTTCTTCCTCGTTTGTTCTTTTCGTTTTACCATCATTAGGTTTTAAAAACGCAGTTATACTTTGCATCTTTGCCTTTTAGTATATTTTGATTTCTCGTTAGCGGAGATCTTTTTTTTCGAACGTCAACCGAGCTTTTCACAGTGCTTTGATGTTTGATACATTTTGCAATTCATGGTCTGCCAGGGCGCTGCTCTCCGCAAATCAGTTGTTTAATGTTGCACATGAAATCCCATTCGCTCATATGTTTCTGGTTCCTATTACTAAGACTGGAAATGTGTCTGTTTATATATTCTTTTTCTTTGCTTTCTCAACCTTGTCCTTTTTGTAAATGTCGGAAGAAAACGAAGTCGGACACAGGGCACTGGAAAACCAGACCAGTATTTTTGTAGTGAGCGTTAACTCCATTAACGCTCCCATGGAAACGGAAACTTGGGTTATTTGCGTGTCTAGGCAGATAAAGAATGAAGCGTTTTGTGTGAGCCTGGTTCTTCAAGACGGTTCTGGGTTGTTCTAGGAGGATGTCTGGGGCTTTGGGTTCTTGGAGTGTGATGATGGATCTCCATACTCTTGTTTTATATTACATTTCTTAAACCTTTTGACTGCCAAGTTATTTTTTTCTTTTGGTCAGTTATTTGTGACTTGACAGAATGGTTCATAATAACATAACGATATTAACAACTTTTTTGTATTGTGTATCAGTGAACTACCTATAATTCATGATCACTGGATTGACCTTTTGGTTCACTTCAAAGGTCCAGTGCTCAGTCCATCCACTTACCCATCTCTCCATCTCCGTTTCTCTCTCCCTCCCACCAGATGGAGCTTGACAGATCCGCTGATCCTCCCCCAGCGATCTGGGTCTCAACTACCAAGTCCTCTGTGAACAAATGGGTAAGGCAGTGCCCTCACCCCACCAGGTCAGAGGGTCACTTGTGACCCCCGCTGAACCCAGAGCAAGATATAAACACAGACCCATAGGCCCAATAACATTGACATTGTAACATTTAGATACGTGCGGTAATGGTTATCCCTATTACGAGTCCTGTTTGACCTCCCGTGTCGCCGTGGTGCTGGTGATAATAGGGAATGGCGAAAATGTAATGACCGGTCACCGAGCCTCATTAACTGGTTGTTACCGGATAACCGCTCCGATTAAAATGTGCTATTTGAAATAACAGCCATTTCATGACGCTCCAGCCGCCTGCTATTTCACTGCTATGTCACTCTGCTTATCCCTCTCCCGTTCTGCCTCCGACTCACACACACACACACACACACTCTGTCCCAGCCCCGCTCTTCCACTCACGTCACTTTGAAACATTGCTGCGGCTCATTTAAGAAAATGACGGCTCCGAAGAGACGCCGCTTGTTTAGTTTTTTGGAGGAGCCGGTAGTGCTAATAATAATAAAGCAAGATGATGATTATCATTAACTTATGTTACCATTGAATATCCTGAAATGTAATTTCCAAATCCAAACCCAACTTATGCGGAATATTGCCTGATAGACTGCAACATGATAAAACGGGAACCTTCAGAATGTGTAAAAGACGCATGGTTTATGAAGTATATGCGAGTTATACAAAATTGAGTGTGAGGGGTAATTTTTTTTACTTCACACAAAATCGGTCATCCGTTAACATCCCTAGTTGATAACCCAAAGGAGTGTGTCCGGTCTCCATGTGTCCAGTCTCTTAAGGGAATACATAACTTCAGGGCGTCTGGCGAATACGACAACGACTGCACCACCCCGCTGACGCCGCTCTCCACCCAGCCGGAGCAAGTCATCAAGGGTAATTGCCGCCATTCCCCCCCCCCCCCCCAGTGGGAAACTCATCCAGCCGAGCGATGCTGGATGAGTCAACGGGGAGGCTGAGGCAGTTAAGGGCTTCCCTTGGGTTTCTGATTCATCCTTGATCGCTTTAGAGTGCATCAGCTTCCTTTGTGTAGTTTTTTTCATGCAAAAGATGTATTTTTTCACAGGTGGCGCCAGTATTATCCAGTGTCACATCTTGAATGATAAGAGGCACATACTCACAAAAGACACCAACAACAACGTAGTATTCTGGGACGTGCTCAAGGTAACGTCCCCCTGGCTGCTGCGTTTTTGCCGTTCAGTGTCGTTTGACCTTCCAACAGTCCCTGGAATGAGCGGTCTATCATGATCCGTTTATTCCCTTGTATTGACGAGCTTCACCAGTGGCCATTGAGAGAAGAGAAAGGAGCATAATGTGATGCATAGGGCTGGGCGATTTTTCCGATTTAACCGATTAATTAGCATTTTTACTTTCCTACGGTTTGTGAAATGGCTGAACCGCAAAATCGCAATTTTAAAAACAGTTGTAGACTCTGCAGATTTGTTTTGTTTTGCTTTAAGGGACTCCATAGTAGCCTACTCTCTCACCTTCCAGAACACGCGCAAAACTCATACAATCACATTCACCGCGCCCCCAGCAGACGTACAGGGCTCCAGAGTGCGACCACGTTAAACGTGGAAGGGGCTCGTGAATGAATCCGGAGTCTTTTGCCTTCCAATGAGTGTGAGAAGGATAGGGAATGGCCACTGTAAGTGGCTAATGTGTGGAGGGTCCTAGTAAAGTCGAGCGTGAGTACACGTCTGTGGAAGGAGAATGATTTCATAATTGCTACGTGCGTTTGAATGCAAACGCAATTGAATCATTCAAATGCAATGCAAACACAATTATCAAACGCAATGCAAACGCAATTTAAGCGAACGATAGACACCATCTTCCGACCTGCGGCTGGTGTGCCTGTGCAAGTGCCTTAGTCAGGGCTCTCGAGTCTCGGCTCTCGAAATCGGCGTGAGACACACGCATTTCTACCCTTTCACACGCCCATAGCCACACCTTGTATTTCTCATGCAGAAAAATATGCCACAGCGCTCAACATTTCTTTGGCACACCACTGTCACTATGGAACCAGCAGAATCATCTGTGCGTCTCCCCTGGAGTGCTCAGTTGAGCTTCTCACTTACCAGCCAATCAGAAAATAGCACTACAACCAATGAAAAAAGGTTATGTTGACGCAATGCTGGTACAACCATCAAAGTTACGTTCACCTTGTGTTAACTGTAAGAGAATGTTAAGGTAAGGTATCTTCATTATCCCCGAGGGGCAATTTGTTGCACAGCAGCCAGCAGTATTCATTGCAGTCGTCAGCATTTCATCCAAAAACAGACGATTTACAACTTACACACAACAACAACAGCAACAATATGTACAATGACTTAAAATTACCTGTTATTTAAAAGGCCAATCGCAGCAGGGATAAATAAGTTCTTAAATCTCTTGGTCCTGCACCGTGGCTATACATATCTGAGACCAGACGGAAGCAACCTGAACTCGTGGAACAAGGGGTGACTGGGATCAGAAAGAATTGACCGGGCCTTCTTGGTGACTCTGACCGTGTACAATTGGGCGAGGTCATTTAGAGTTGTGCCTGCGATCTTACTGCACTGTCTGCCAATACCTACTAGCCTATTCTTGTTTTTCACATTCAGTGACCCAAACCAGCAAATAAAAGAGAAGGTTAGTGCAGATTCCATAAAACAAGAGTAGAACATATTCATGAAAGTGGTGTCAACATTAAAACTTCTCAGCTTCATTGTTACTGAGCAGGGACACAATAACGGAATCATCTGCAAACTTGATTATGTGTCTGCCCTCATAGGAAAACTGACACTCATTTGTATATAAAACAAAAGTGGCGAGAGGATACACCCCTGGGGCGAGCCAGTGGAAGATAAGAGGCTATCTGATAAAACACCATTGACTTTCACCTTTTGAGACCTGTCTGTTAAAAAGTCAAATAGCCAAAGCATTAATCCAGAGTCAATGTTATGGATGCTGGAAAGTCTATCTGCTAAAATGTGGGGTTGGATACAATTAAAAGCTGACGAGAAGTCAATAAAATGTGTTCGTGCAAAATTCTTTGCACCATCCAGGTGATCCCGAACCATATTAAGTACGGTGCCAGTGGCATCCTCAACAGTGGAATCCAATTTTGACTGAGTTACACCCAAAATCTCCTCTTTAATATCTTCTAAAAGGTTTTCATAACAAGATCAGTAAGTGCCACAGGCCTATAGTCATTGAGTGATTTGGGTGTTTTAGTCTTGGGCACAGGTACAATCACTGAATCCTTTCATAGACAAGGAACCCTCTGGAGTTGTAGTGACATTGTGAAGACAACGGAAAAAATGTCAGACAACGGTTCTGCACAATTCTTAAGAAGTCGACCACTGATGTTATATGGGCCGGGACTTGTACTTTCCTTCACTCCCCTGAAGAGTTTACAGACCATGTCCCTATCAACATGTAGTATTAAACTGATTATAAAAAAAAAAAAATTTATAAAAAATTATTTTTAGGCCAAATCGCCCAGCCCTAGTGATGCATAATGTGGCTTAATGTGGAACCCTATCAGACAACTGCGATTATGGGCCTTGCAAATATAACTGACTTTGACAAGTTCTAGTCAATTCTTGTCGCGTCTGAGGTTCTGAGATTGTGAGTCTGAGCGAGGTGTGATCTTTTGCCTTCACGCACTAGGCCTGCAAGGGAGAAGACCTTGGCAAGGTGGAGTTTGACGATGAGATCAAAAAGCGCTTCAAGATGGTCTACGTGCCAAACTGGTTTTCGGTGGATCTCAAGACAGGGGTGAGCCTTGATTTTGCTTGCTCGTGGAACCGGATGCACGCTACCAAGTCGTTATCCTCCGCGATATCCAGCTAATCAGCTCTATCTCTTTTCTCGAACAGATGCTGACCATCACATTGGACGAGAGCGACTGCTTTGCTGCCTGGGTGTCTGCAAAGGATGCAGGCTTCTCAAGCTCTGACGGATCTGACCCAAAATGTACGTCATTGGATCCTTGTTTAATTTATCCTGTATATATGTTGCACCTATTTGTATATTTCTTGACCCTCTCATGTTACAGCTGCTTGTGCCTCATATAAATGTCCTCTTTGAAAGACGGTCAGGAGCGTGGCTCTTTGACCGTAAAACACTTCTGACTAGAGGCTGTAAGCTTTATTGTGATGTCCGCACTATATAAAACATTGTGTGTACTTTAGTGTGTATTTTGATGTTACGATTTCATATATAACGTATAATGAAATATAGAAAATAAGTATTAACTAATCATGTATTGACCTCAAACTACTTAAATTGTATGTATTAAACTACGTATTTCTGAATGGGCTTTGTGTTTTATGGTAGATCCTCTGTTTCAATGACCTTTGACCTCCTCCTCCAGTGAACCTTGGGGGCCTCCTGCTGCAGGCCCTGCTGGAGTTCTGGCCCCGCACCCACATCAACCCTATGGAGGAGGAGGACAATGAGGTCAACCACGGTAGGTGCTCCTCCCCCTGGACCCTCCACTCAACTCTACAGAACGGTGTTGTCCAGTGGTTCCCATTTCCCAACACTTTGAAACGCTTCACAAAGATTCATCAAACAGTATTTTTGTTGTATTTTATCAAAAACTGTAGCATAAAATATCCAACTCACACTCTACTCTATTTTTTTAGACGCAGCTCACTGGCGACTTGTGCTATCTTTAGAACAGGCTTGCGGGCGCCTCATAAGGTCCTCGCAGGCGCCCTGGTGCCCGTGGGCACTGTGTTGTTCACCCCTGGTTTACGCTATATGAGCCTGGGGGTCTTCAGTTGGTCTCATGGCAGTGCTGGCTCCCTCTAACGCCCCCCCCCCCCCCCCCCCCCCCCCCCGGCCCCCCCCCCCCCCCCCCCCGCCCGCCCCGGGCGCC
>JAOPJJ010000134.1:8417838-8429018 GCA_027122795.1 Enchelyopus cimbrius
AGTACATTTCAGAAATTCAGGTAGCCTATAGGTAGGTAGACCTTCTGTAAACTATAATACTTTGGGTCCTTGTACTCAGAGTCGGGCTAACGTCCAAACAGAATTAACATAGTATGTAGACATACAACATTCTGTGCTAAACTGTAAGCACACAGTAAATCGTAAACATAATGTTGCAGATAAGAAGAACAGACACATTCGGATGGGATGCTTATAGTTAGACCGCGACTCATTGCTCAACTGACAGTAAGAGGGCACATTGCGAGCAGTGTACACACTCGCACGCCTCTCTCTACCAAGTCCCTTCTTGTGTGCGCTAGCTACATGCACAAGCGTAGCGCAAACGCAGTATGGTGCGCATACTCTTTCTCGCTGGCTTGCTCAGGTTTCCGGAAGATTGTGCATGATTTGCGGGCATCAAGGAGACGCTATTAATATGCGGGAGACTCCGGGAACTTTCGGGAGACTTGGGATGTCTGGATACTCAATGGCATGTTTAGTTTTGAGGTGGTAGAACAGATTGGTTGTGTTACTGCTCTTAGCCAGAACTGTTGCCACACACTCTACAGAGTATCCTTTCCTGATGCTCGTCGGACGGCTTATATCCGAACCAAGTCCAAATTATGGAAGTCACACTGGTCTTTTTCATTAGTTCTAGCTGCTCCGTTTCACCTTCAGCCCTGTTTAGCATATGACGATGACGCGTTGCAGGCAGTTGCAGCTCGTTTCCCAACATTTCCCATCCACGGTCTCATCAGCTAATTCGTTCATGTTCACTGTGGTTTGTTGTTGTCTGAACTCATGAACTCTAGTTGGTGCTCCAGTATAATCGGTCCGCCTGAAACTCATCCAGTGACAAACCTTCCGCGGAAAAAAATAAGTGCGATTAAAATGCGTACATTTTTGTGTAATTAATTAATCTTAATATTTGTGTAATTAATTCATCTTAATTAACGCGTTAAAGTCCCGGCCCTAATATATATTGTTAAATATTGTTACTTACATCCGAATAAACAACCACACTCAAATTTTCATCAGGCAGTAATTTGGCATATTGTATGCATGCTGCTTTGTCTGCCAGCGAAGCGGAGATGGCAGCGAAGGCGAAGGTAGGACGTAAAAAGTAAACCAACGGGAAAAAAAGGTCAGAAAAGTGCTGCATTGAATAACTTTTTTGAGCAGTGAATCAACATGACACCAGTGCAGGCTATGTCATTTGCAAAAGCTGCAAAGCTGTTAATGTTCATGACAGTCACAAGGCGAAGACATCTAACATGATGCATCACAAGTGTGCTAAACCCCAAACCTCCACAAACACCATGACAGGTTTCGTCCGTCGAGAACTCGATAGAGTTCCACAGGATGTCAAATCAAAGCTTTTAGATGCATGTGTGGACCTGTGCCCTCTTGACATGCACCCGTTCCATATAACAAGAAACGGTGGATAGCGGGCGGATGCGGTTTTGAAAATTGTTCAAAAAAGTTGCCGCGGACGGTTGATGCCTTTTGTGATGTGGTTGCGGATTAAATAATAGCCCCTCCGCACATCTCTAACAGCAGCCTGGTCTCACAGGAATCCGTGGAATAACCACGGGTAACGCTTAACTCAAAATCCATGGTGGGCCCACGGAATCACTGAAATCTCTGTGAAATACACACAGATTTTGCTTTAATGCAAGTTGATCACACTCGTGTGTTTCATTGACATGCTGCAAATACACTTGTGTGTCATTAACTAACCCTAACCCTTACCCTAACCTTTCACGGAAATGTCAGGGTCAGTTGTATTGTATTGAGCGAAATCTGCGCTGAGGTATCTGTGTGGGCCACGGGAATCCGTGGAATCTGACATTTCCACGGATTTTGAGTTTAGCGTTGCCCATTGTTATTCCACGGATTCCTGTGAGATCATGTTGCTAACAGACGTGTCTCCTGGATCAGGGGTCCTGGTGGTTCTAATGGGCGGTGTCCCCTCTCCCCCCTTAGGGACCGGCTTTCGGCCAGCGACATGCTGCAGGTGAGGAAGGTGATGGAACACGTCTACGAGAAGATCATCAACCTGGACAACGAGTCGCAGACCACCAGCTCCTCCGCCAATGACAAGCCCGGCGAGCAGGAGAAGGAGGAGGATATGGCCATGTTGGCTGAGGAGAAGATAGAGCTCATGTGCCAGGACCATGTGAGTGGTGCCTCCTTCTCCCTCATTCTCTCCCCTCCTTCTTTCCGCCTTGTCCTCATTCCCTCTCCTTGTCTTTGACTCTCCATAGTGTTGGTTTCACCTACAGCTTCTTGCTGTGCTGACCACCTCAGACCTCCTTTGCATATTTCTCTTACATTCATGCGTTCTTCTCTTCGATTTTCTCTGACGTTGGCCTCAGATGGTTACATTTTTATTGATTGATTGATTGATTGATTTTATTTGGCCATTCTTGATATAAAAAAAAAATGAAACGGCAATCTGCGTCATAAGTTATACATTAATAAATAGTCAGTGATGACAAAATAAAGCCCACAGGCTTATTTCAATTGTGGTCCCTATAGGCCAGGAGACGAGGGAAAGTGGCATATATCAATCATTCAAAACAAAACATCAAAACAAAATTACAGTTACAATACACAGATACAAAACAAACAACATTTTCCAAATGCCTGAGATTGGTGTCTAAGCCGTTTTTTCAAGTCCTGTTTAAAACAACCTAAGCTTCTGACATTTGTGTGAACCAGGTGACCTGTTCTAAAGGGTAGTTCCAACATATAGAAAAGACTCTTTATCCAAGTTCGTCTTAACTCTGGGTGGTACAAAATCTGTTGAGCTTCCCCTAGTGGAATAGCTATGAACTTCCAGTGTCAAAAAATATTTTCATAATCATGTATGTTAAAAACACTACAAGCACATCAGACATGCCAGTTGCCATCTTGCCAGACCTTTAACCTCTATGTTGTTGAGGCACTTGTTGGTTATGGTTATGGTGATTGGTTATGTTCGTCCTACCCTCCCCCTTCTTTCTTATATTTTCCTTTCAAATGATTTAGCTGTTGGTGTCCTCTTCTGTTCCTCTATATTCTCCTTCATTCCTCCTCTTTCTCATCATTCACTACTCCTCCTTTTCTTTTCCCTGCTGGCTCTTTATTTTTTATTACTGTATTAGGGTGTGTTCAGACCTAGGGTTTTTTGTGATGGGGAAAAGTTAAGCCGACTGTTTTATAGATTAAAAAAAAAGCTGGCAGCGTTTTTTGTCAAAAAAGTGCCAAGAGCGTTTTTTCTATCTATCGGAGTGTCTATTCGTACCCTCAGAAAGGTTTTGGCTTTTACTGTCTATTGGTTAGTTATAATGGTTTTGATGATTTTTCTGATGGAAAAGTGCTTTTATATCCGTAATCTTTGTTCAGTGAACGTGTAAACCCGTCTGTTAGTTATCAGTTAAAATAAACGCAATCTCTTTTTTTATGGTTACCAAGCAACCAAGTTACTTTAGACTGAACAAATGTTGTGAGTGGTCACAACAACAGGCGCTTTTTTTCTGAAAGTTGAAATTTGTTCAGCTTTTTTTTTTACACTCGGTGCGGTAGAAAAAAACGCAGAGGCGTATAAAACACCAGGGACATTTTCCCAAAAAACTGCTACATAGGAATTTGATGTAAAACGAGCGCTGGCAGAAAACAAAACGCTAGGTCTGAACAGAACCTTAATTCATGTATCCTTCCCCTACTCCTCCCTATCTCTTGGGTAATATTTGTATCGTGACCACGGGAACGGGCCGTTAACTTTTTCCCGCACCTCCCAGGTGCTGGATCCCAACATGGACCTGCGAACGGTGAAGCACTTCATCTGGAAGAGTGGCGGGGACCTCACGCTTCACTACCGCCAGAAGTCCACGTGAAAGCAAGCGCAACCGCAGAAACCCCCCCCCCCCCCACAAACAAAAACGAAAAACAAAACGAACTTGTCATTTGCCAATCACCACTCACCCTCTGACATATTGTACCTTCAGCCCCATTGTGTGGTCAAGCGTCGCAGTGTCAACGAGGAACCAATGAGATTGAGGGAGGCAGCGGCCCCCCCTTTGTGTCGTAGGCAAAAACCCCGCCATGATGAGCTGAAGCAGATAGGGGGGGGGGGGGGGGGGTAACGCTAATTTATTTACAGTTTTAAGGATCGATACCAATTTTTTATTGTGCCCCCATTATTATTTTGTACGTTTCTTTGTATTTGGTCCACCTTTTCCTTCAGTTTTTCCACCCCCGATTGACATTTCAGACTCTGTCTTCATCCTGATACCCATTATGTTGTTTTGTGTGTTTGTGTGTGCGTCAGGTGTTTGTCTATGCACATGGACGTCGTACACTTAATGTTTTGTTCCAGTACATTCCAGACTGTCCCCCCCCACAACCCCACTCCTGCCCACACTCCCTCTGCAGCAGCTGACCTGATCAGAAGCGTACCATGGATCTCTGGGCAGCCAGCCTCGATCCTCTACACAACCCCACCCACCGACCAGCACCCACCCCATCGTCCACCTTAACTTGAACTTACCCTTCGCTTAGAAAATTTAAATGACTGCTAAGCTTGAACCTCAGCGACAGAAGCACTTGTCCGAGCCTCTGAGCTTATCTTTATAGCTGTGCTGTTATCAATGAACTGAATGTTCCTTATTTTGTAAATATATGTACAACACTTTGGATTTAGGTGATTATTCTTTTTTTGTTCTGTTCCAGTATTTTCTTTGTCCATCCTTTTTATTTTAGTTTTTGTACAGTTAAAAAAACAAAAAAACGCTAAACTAACCCGACTTTTCTTCCAAATACATCACCATGAAGGATTCTAAATGATTTAAAGGTGGAACTGGCAAACTTTTTATTTTGGGCTGCAACCCAAAAGCGCTGTTAAAAAATGTTTATACTGGTCAAACTCATCTTAGCAATCAGGACATAATATAAGGTGTGTGTGTATATGTATATATATATATATATATATATATGTGTGTATATATATATGTGTATATATGTGTATATATATATGTATATGTATGTATATATATATACGTATTTATATATGTATATATATATGTATGTATATATATGTATTAGATTTAAAGAGAAATTAAAACCTACTTATCGCTCTGCCTGGACCCTAGAGCAGGGCTTACACTGGCATCACCAGTCTCATCTCACGCAGAGCATTTGGTGCTCAGTCCTACTGCGGGGGTCGGAGCAGGGACCATAGGAGCTGAGTACATGTGGATTCGCTCTGGGCCCAGCCCTTGGTTGTTGTGTCTGGGCCCTTTATCTGGCTTGGCGTTTCCGGGCATGAGAAGCAAGCGCCTTTTGGTTGTAAATGTAAATCATTTTAATCCCCCGATTGATTAGCATGTCTATATTACTACGGCGCAATCCGATTGACCAAACATGAGGGGTAGTTCAAATGAGGTAATTAGGCAAAGCACTGCGAAAAAAATAAATATATATATATATATATATTCCCACCCTTGTAATAACTTGTGAATGATGTATATTTTACGGATTCAACAAAGAAATAAATTTGAATGGTTTAACAAGGATTTATTGTAATTCTAAATCTTCTGTCTTCTCCCCTCCTCTGTAAATGTAATAAGAGAAGGAAAGCAGATTGTTCCATTTTAAATGTTTTTATTTTTGTCTTTCTGTTGATCTGGTTCTTGTAGACCTCACAAAGGTTCAACCATCTCCCATTCAACAGCAGAAATGTTGTTTGCGCTCATTCCTAATAAAACATACGGTTCATTGATAAAATATCTGCAAAAATACCCTTTTTTTCCCCTCCTTGTTTTTTTACTATTAGTGCCTACTTGTGTACAAAGCGCTCCACATTTTTAAAACAAAATCAATCATTTAACAGCAGTTGAAGGGTGTACGAATAGAATTAACTAAAACTTTTTATTAAAATTATATATTGCTAACTATTGCATAGATCAGAAAAATGACTGGACTAGCACTGAGCACCATGATTACAACCACATTAATTTTAAGTTGACCACTGTATTGACCTTTGTCAATGTAGAAAACGCTAACAATCCAACAATAGTTCCTACAGACTATATTTCTAATTCCAGCTGCATGTCTTTGACAAAACATTTCCCTTGACCCATTTATGAGAACATGGCAACCAAGAGATGTGCTTTAAATATTTGCGTGTAGTAGTGAACGTCAACATGAAGCCAGCAGAAACGCGCAACTGGCCACAAACAATTGAATGTCTTTGGAAGTATTTGTATCAGAGTCACCCCACTGATTTATACAACATGATTGTCGAGCAATGCCAAGCCAATACAACTATTTATGCAAAATGAAAATATGCAACAATAAAAACACAAAAAACACAAAGGTTTGCTCCCATCCCAAAGCATACAGATGTGATCGTGTGTAGCACTAGGGATATGTTTGAATAAAGACCAAAGCAAAAATATGGTAGGGATAAAACCCCGAAAACAAAATCCTTTAGTAGCTTAGCGGTCTGACTCTGCTGGTGGGTAGGCTTCCCTTAGTGTTGCATGTACTAATGCTAATGTGTTCACAATCGTGCAGCTCCTCTGGCCTTGTCCCATCACGGCTCTCGCTCCTCCCCCTGCTGGGCCACCTCCTGCTGGGCCTCCTCCCGCTGGGCCTCCTCCTGCTTGGGCTCGGCCGCCTCCTCCTCGTCACTGTCCCCGCTCGGGAGATGGTCACCTGACGCTTGGCGCGTGAGGGGCATCTTGGAAGTTGAGGAGGGGGAAAGGGGAGAGTCTGGAGCGGTGGAAGGGTTGGCGGGGGATACACTACGCTCAGGGGAGGAAGGGGGTGAGTACGTGGCTAGCGGGCTGGTGGCGGTCGACCTGGGTGGCGAGTAGGAGGAAGGGGAGGCGGATGTGAGGTCCAACGCGGCCAGAGAGCTGAGCTCCTCCTCGTGGGGGCGGGCCTTAGTCCGCTCGCAGTCCTTCAGCTCCTCTGGGGAGGTGAAGAGGACAGGGAAGATGAGTGTTAATAGAAGATGGATTACTATTAGTTAGGTATCAGAGATGGGGGACTCGAGTCTAGTGACTTGACTTGAGTCTGACTTAAGTCGCCGGATTGAGGACTTGTGACTTGCTTGATCAACAGTGATAAAAGACTTGACTTGGACTTGCTCTCCATGACTTGAGACTTGACTTAGACCTGCATGAAATTACTCGACTCGTCATTGCTGTACACGAAAGAGTGAGGCCTTTTTGAAGGAGTATTGGACATAGAAGTCATACTTGTTGAAGTTCATCCTTTGATGCACTATATTTTGCGACATATTGAAGTATTTGTTGCCAATACAAGTCCAGCACTTTAAGACAGTTGTCTTCCAGCGTATTATATTTCTCTGACTTGACTTGTGACTTCCTTGACCTAAGCTATGACTTGATTTGACTTGACTCAACTCACACAAAAATGAATGGGGACTTGCTTGAGACTCGAAGGTTAAGACTTGCACATGTGTGATTTACTCCCAATATCTGTTAGGTATTCACAGAGTATCTGTGGATACCTATTGTTATTGCCCTGGATTGGTATTATATTTTTTTAATTTGAGCGTATATATCTCTGTGATGCAGTAATAAAACGTGTTCAAATTGGGGGGATTTGTAGCTGTACTGGAGACTTAGATTACATTAGCATGTTGGCCAATAGGGGGCGCTATAAATTCCTGTCAACTTTAAAAGATCAGCCCCACCGCCATGATTGACGAGAATGTCCATAACTTGGTGTACTGTACATTTCTTATTTTGCAGGCTGAACATTTTATCCTCTTGGGACCATAATTTCTGCTTCGGACAATTTGTCTGTACAGTGAACATTTCTGGAAAAATAAAACAAACATCTCCTAATAAACCAAAAAAGATGGGGACCCACGTACATATACTCTATGAGCAACCTTGAGTTAAGTTATGATTTGGTATTTTGAAAAACATACAAAATGGCTGACCTATAAGGAAGGGTATGAAACTTATATAGAGTGTGGGTACAGGTACTTTGCACTAAGTGTGCAAAGTTTCGAGTAAATCAGTCAATAAAGATGTCACTGGGTCAATAATGTATGCTAAGCTAACCGCTAATGCACAAAACGTCTGCTTTGGTAGGCGGCCGTAACTTGAAACTTGCCACACACATAGAGGGTCCCCAGGGATTAAAGCAGACAAAAAATCCTCTGACTGAATAAAAATGTAGGCACTCACTTTGGGTCGTGGTCGCATACTGCCTCGATATTTGACCTCCACTTGGTCCATCATCACTTACTAGTTCAACGCTAGGGCATACAACCAATCTTTTTTGCAAGACTTCACCATTCTTGTTAATGGGCTATAAATGAAATGTCTGCACAAGGATTTTCAGATTATATACAATATATAATTTAAGGTGCTAGTGAAGGGTCTGGAGGCAAGCACAATTGGCACCTGTTCCTGCTAGGTCTGACATGTACTGTTTTTATTTTTTGTGATGTTCATTGTATTGTATTGTATGTCTGTTTTATGTGCAACTTTTATGGCGGCCTTCTTGGCCAGGGCTCCTTCAAAAAAGAGACTTGTTCTCAAAGGACATCCCTGGTAAAATAAAGGATAAAATAAATAAATAAATAGGTATTAAGACTTTCATCAGTAGGCCAATTCTTTGGAATTGTATCATTGCCTATGACCAGGCTATTTAATATGGAGGCTCATCCCAATTTTTTTTATGGAAACTTTGAGTCGGGCTATGCCATTATCGCCATTCAGTCATAGCCTACTGTATAGCCCAGGATATACTGTTATTTTTTAAAACACACAATGCTCTATCTCAGGGGTGGCAAGAGTAATTTTTTTACTGTGTTACTGCAAAGAGCCACATCATACACACGGGCACACATGAACATCGCCCCATCCTTTCCTCACTTACACACACACAGACAACCACACACACCACACACGCTTTCAACATGACAGAGTGAAAGCCCACAGGCCAGTAATGTTCATCAATGAACATTGTGTGCACTCACACACACACACACACTCTCCGTTCAACCAAGTCCACAGATAAAGATATAAAAATGTACTTACAGTATTTCTCTTACTATGCATGTTGCTTAGTGGGCCTTGAACAATCCTCTTAAAATCTGGCTTGTATTCCTTTATTGGCACTCGAAGCAATTTGTTCATGTGTGTGTCACCCAGAAAACAGAAAGACCATCTCCAACTCAGCGTGCCAGTGTTAAAGAAAAACTGTGTGCAGTGTAAAAGTGTTGGTCAACATAATACATAGCATGAACAATTTGCACAGCAACCGTAGTCTATATTTATGTATCTTCTCAAGTATGTGTAGTAACCTATGTTGTAATTTGTTCTTTCAAAAATTGTAGGCTCATTTACATCAGATCATTGTATGTTTTTGCAGGAATCAAGTTCAACCGGGTCATCAGACTTTGCACCTCTGCCCAAACGCACTAGAAGAAAGGCCAGAACTGCACGGAGGGATAGAAGTCAACCAGGGGGGAAGGGCTCAAAGGACCTAAAGAGTGATAGTCACAAACGACTTGAAGAATTACAGAGGCGCCGCACAGCAGAGACGACGGTTTGTTTACAACTACAATGTTTACAATTCCAATGTTTACTGTTTACAACCCAACAAGAGTAAGCCGCATGGATCTGTAGCATTGTACATGAACACATGTAAATAAACATCTTTGTATATATTTTTTAAATGTTTCCCCCTTTTTTATATGACTAAAGTTTTATATGCCTAAATGTTGCCTTGTAAAAGACACATTCGGTCGCAATCGCATTCAGTTAGGAGAGTCCAATAGAACATAAAGTAATGTGACTGATTTTGTCGCACGCATTCGATCGCGTCGCTTGCCGTTAGGAAACGTGTGACACCAGCACATTAAGGGAGTATCCTTAAATTAAAGAGTAGTTCAAAAAGGTTATTAAAATTACATATGATGTATATGTAAATGTATGTATGAAAATATATGTACTATAATATTGTAATATTGCCTTTGGTCTATGTAACTTTCCTCTGTATGTATGTAAGGTGGGGGGTCTGTCCGTTTAAATGCTCTGCGGGCATTGCGCCTATGGGTGCGCACCCAAGTTGGTATAAGGAGGTGCGCGTCTGGCTTGGCCCACCCCATGTGACAGACTGACAAGGAAGTGGCGCCAGAATTCAAAAAGCTACAGCTCATTTCATATACAAAAACATTCCGTAGACGGCAGAAATTGAGAGAATCGCGTCTATATGTGTGTTTGTTGTCGTTGTCGAACCAAGGGTGCGCCATCGAGAGCCGATCATCTTGGTCTGCGATACCGGTGAGACCAAACCTTTTTGCTTTTTTTGTATTTGGATATACCCGGGTGCGATCGCTTGCTTTTTTTCGCGTTTTGGCTGGACAATATTTTTCGTTTCACTTTTTTCCTTGATCCGAGGGAATTACGAGGCACCGGCCTCCGTCTTCGCATCGGATAAGAGACTGCGTTGTGTGCGTTCGGGATGCTCGGTAGAGCTGGACTATTGGGATATTTGTGTGGACTGTGATTGGGCTGGGGATATGTATGGGTTTTGTGTTTAATTTTGTAAATTTTTGGTTGATTAATACATGCGCAATGCGTGTGTAATGAAGTACGTTTGTGGCTTCCATTTATTGTCATTCATTCCCTAATCTAGAACCTCTTGTGGGTTTTTCAGACTGAGCCTAAAGTAAGAGCCTAAAGTAATAAGGCAAATTGTTACAAACGGAGAAGTTACTCGCACACTTGCTTCTGTTCTGTTTTCCTCGTTTCGTACGCCGAAATATTTACTCACAAATGCGAGTGAAATGGGAGCACTGTAGAGCCCTGATCTGCTGAGACCAAACCATTGTGCACATTTTCCTTGAACCAAAAAATACAGATATCTTTTCTTTTTCTTTTTTTTTTGCAGTGGCGCTGACAATTCCGCCGCTGCTGAATGCATATAGGGGAAACACTGCTTGCACTGCACTTTTGTTCATAATGCAAGATCATACTTATGCCACACCTCAGGAGAAGGAATTGAAACAAATCTTGACAAAGTGCTGTTTGAAGAGATGTTGTCATAGCTTCTTCAATCTTGACCCATACCGCTTGCCGTAGTTCCAACAGGTTGCAACGCACATTTGAAAACGCGAGGCGCCAGAGAGCATATTCGTTTGA
>JAOPJJ010000134.1:8434581-8450117 GCA_027122795.1 Enchelyopus cimbrius
TCCAATAACACGTTCCCTCCTTTTTTGTCCACTCACTAAAACAACTTTGAGAAGAAGAAAAATAAACCCTTGAGGTTAATTAAGGGTCGACGAGTTGTACTTCATTTGAAATCAGTGTTGCGGACTATGCTGCAGCAGTCAAAACGGTTGGCGTGGTGGCGGTTGGCTGTAGCGCGCGTTGACACCGCCTCTATCTCCATCCGCTCCAGCCCAGCTGCGTCTATTTGGGGCCCTTGTGAACCCACTTGGGGCGGAGTGTCCTTGTGTCCAAGGCGCTGTGGTTTCCATCGCTTACAGCCACACAGGAGATAACAGACATTCCAGTGTCACTGAAAATACCCCTATCACCGCACACACCCGGTACTGGTGCACGTCGAATTAATACCTTTTGGATTACCCTGCACAAAAGTATTAACGTATGTAACACGTTAACGTATGACAATACGAATGGCATCTGGGAATCCCGAACTCAAGTTATTTCCAGGCCCCAGTTGGGACCCAAACCCCAGTGACTCGTCAGGCCGCAGTGTTCGGTTCATTTGTAAATCGATTTCTCTGTGGTAAACATGAAACGTCTGTTGTGTCCCCTGTCCTGCAGACAGCCAGAAGAGCCAGCGCCCGACCCAGAGAGACCCGCAGTACCCGTTGAGACCAGTCAGCAGCTCCGTCAACTCCTCCGTCAGGGACAGATCGGCCCTCTACCTGTCTCGTGTGGCAGCGACAGACTCGTCAGGAAGCCCAGCTCCGCCCGTGAGCTCCTCGCATAGCTCGCATAGCTTCCTTGCATAGCTCCGCCACAGCGGGGCCCGCTGTGGGGAAGGCTTGCTATTCTCAGTCACAATGGCTGCCTGCCCAACCTATTGTACTTCTAATCTGCGGTGTGCTAAATTGTTGGCACATTTTTCGCGGAGGTTTTACCTTACTGTTTTGGCACTGATTTGTTTTGTTTGCGTGGTGTCAGTTGGTTAATATTTGATAGTTAATCAAATCATCATCTGTTTTATTCTCAGGAATTCCTTGGCTCCTCAGAACCGAGACGTAAAGCCAGCAAGGTATTGTGTACGACTCATGATACATACTAATAACACACACTAACCGTGTGTGGTTGTGTTTGTTCTGTGGAGTTCACTACAGCTAACAGAATGTTTCCACTCTTTCCACAATACTGTCACTTCTAGGATTTAAATTAGCATTACATCCTTTATTCAGGGAGATTTACAGCACATGGTTCATTGCTTTTCTAAGTTTATCATGAGATATTAACTATCTATCTAATATAAAACATAATGGATTCATCCCAAGACCAATAATATAATACACTTATATAAAACAAATTCAGTACAATAGAAATATTAAGAAGAAAAAAACTAAATATTTAAAATATTTAATCTAAGAGCCACATGACACACTAATCTTAATGTGTCCGGAACTTCAAGAGTGACTGACGTGTTCGTGTTTGTCCAATATCTACTAACGGTCATGAAGTGTCGCTAACTCGCGCAAAATAGTGGATGCTGTGTGCTGTGCAAAACATGAAAGCAAGCAAGCGAAGGACAAGGTAAAGTACAGCTTCATTTGCTTCATGCATGCTAACGTAACATGTCACATACATTAGACAATACAGTGTTGATGCAAAAACATTGCATTAACGTGATCTCCTGTTTCCTTTTTTCAAGATGGCCAACACAGCCAAACAAGTCACGGTTTCAGGAACGTCTCACGATGACGATAACCTGCCTCCTCCTCCACCTCCTCCCATCCCTCCACAACCCCTGGACCATGAAGGGTGTTCACCCCCTACCGGCCTTCCGGTGCCCCCCCCCAAGGAAACCTTCTCATCCTTCTACCAGCAGCAGCAGAAGAACGAGCTCAAGAGGCTCTTCAAGCACATCCACCCTGAGCTACGAGATAACCTGAACGATATGGTGGAAGACGAACTGGTGGAGGCCCTCCACACCAACTCCACGGAGGCCGCAGAGGCAAGTTACCAGGCCGAGGTGCCGTCCATGAGGTGGATCTTCGAGAACTGGACTCTGGACAACATCGGCGATCCCCACATGACCAGGAAACTGCTTGACGAAGAAGAACTCAAGGGTGGAGACGTCAGAGGCACCTCTTCTGTGTTCCGGAAAGTCGACGGCACGCAACAAGCTGCCTTTGCCAGAAGGCAAACCTCCGTCCAAGGGGATGTGAGAACATCAAGGTGGCTGTTCGAAACTCAGCCTATGGATGCACTTAACAAACTCAAAATGGAGGAGGGCGAGTTGGTTGAGACCGTCTTAAAAGAACCCGTCGAAGGAGGCAACGTGAAAGGGGCGCGGCTGCTCTTTGAGTCCCAGACACTGACCGACCTGGGCCGCTGCAACTCAATTGAGGACCACAGCTTCCTGAAACTGAAGTCTGAGCTCCAGGAACAAAAGGGCGACATCAAGAAGACTGTAAAGCTATTCCAGGCGGATCCATGCTGTGCAATCAAGGACAACGGCGGCAACATGCACGAGGTCAGGTCCATCTGCAGAGAGGAGATCCAAACCGGCAGCACCAGCAGCGCACGCTGGCTGTTTGAAACCCAGCCGCTGGGCGCCATAAATAAGGGAACAGATGGAGTTAAAATGATCAGGGGCATATCCCTGGAAGAGGGCCAAAGGGGCGGTGTCGACAGCAAGAAATGGATGTTTGAAACCCAGCCGCTCGGCCTGATACAAGAAGGCAAGGAACCGATGGGAGCGTTTGAAGCGACCGTGGCAGAACCTCGGGGAGAGGCTGATGTTGGAGAAACAAAGAAACTTTTTGAGACCCGCCCACTGGCAATGCTCAAAGGAGACTCCGCTGAGAGGAATTTGGAAAAAGAAGAAGTACTCAGGGGAGATGTCAAGACATCTCTTTGGCTATTTGAAACTCAGCCCATGGACAGCCTCAGTGAGAGCTTGGAGGTCGGACGTTTGCAAAAAGTGACCCTCTCTGCTGATGAAAAAGGAGCAGTAAAAGGCACAAAGCAGAAGTTTGAAAACTTCAGCACAGCGACGAGTAGCTTAGTCAAGGAACAGAATATTGAAAAGGGTGATGTAAAATCATTCAGAAACCTTTTTGAGACCATTCCCCTAAGCAAACTTACTCATAGCAATGAGAAAAGTGACTTCAGAGAAATTAATATCATGGCAGGAAATGTTAAGGGCAACAAAGCATTGTTTGAGACATCTCCCTTATATGCCATCAAGGACTCATCAGGCAATCTCCACAAAGTCACAACAGTCAGCCGGGAGGAGTTGGTCAAAGGCAACGTTCAGAACTACAAGTGGATGTTCAACACTAAACCCCTTGACCAGTTTACAGAGGGAAAAGAAAATGTTGAGGTCATTAAAGGCATTACTCGTGAAGTCGATTCAGCGGATGTCAACATGGCCAAATGGCTTTTTGAGACCCAAACTATAGATGGAATCCACTCCAAATTCAACCAAACAGCGGCCAAGGCTTCCACCGATGCAGACCAGCTTCAGAAAGGTGATGTCAAGACCTGCAGATGGTTATTTGAGACACAACCAATGGACATTCTGTATGACAAATCAGAAAAAGTGAATGACAAAGATGCCATTGAGAACATTAATGTCAAATCATTCACTTGGCTTTTTGAATCACAACCTCTGGCCAGCATCAGTGACGGCGAGGAACAATGTTTAAAATGTGTCATGGCACAAGAATCTGTTAAGCCTGAGGTTGGTGTCAAAACTGTGAAGCGACTCTTTGAGACAGAGACCTTAGATAGAATCCGGAAAGACACCAATGTGGAAGGGGATGCCCGATATGTTAGCCAGGTGGATGTTCAGTCTGGAGATGTATCACGTGTGAAGGAACTTTTTGAATCCCGCTCCCTTGACGAAATAGGTTCGGAGATGGTGACAGCAGCCGACGCACACAGTCCAGGTGAGCAGCTTCCAGAGGGATCCGTGCATAAGTTCACCTGGATGTTTGAGAACCGTCCCATCACAATGATAAATGAGAAGGACGAGGTTCAAGCTGACACGCAGAAAGTCATTGAGGTCGAGGGTGGAGATGTAACCAATAAGAAGTTTGTATTTGAGACCTTCTCTTTGGACAAGATCCACGATCAGCCTTTCAAGGAGATGTCTGCCTGCGTGGAAAAGCCTGAGACCAATGTGGACGTCAAGTCCAGCACCATGATATTTGAGTCTCAGCCACTTTACGCCATCAGAGACAAGGAAGGCCAATTTCATGAGGTGACTACTGTGAAGAAGGAAGAGATTATGAGCAGTGATGTAAGGGGAGCAAGATGGATGTTCGAAACAAAGCCCCTTGACGCCATCAAGGCAGATAATGAGATTTATGTGATTCGCGCTGTCACCCAGGAAGACGTGAAGAAAGGAGATGTGAAGTCGGCCAGATGGAAATTTGAAACACAGCCATTGGACTCCTTCACCAGCCCTGATACATCCGCTGTCATGGACGTACAAGACATTGTAGGAAATAATGTGCAGCTTAACAAGCAAATCTTCGAATCTGACAAGGCAACCCACAAGAATTATATTAGAATGGTTAGTGTAACAGATGTCCAGCAAGGTGATGTCAGAACCTCCACCTGGCTCTTTGAGAACCAACCGATTGACAGTCTCAAAGGTGAATCAGAGGAGCAAGGTCAAGTAAAAACTGTCCAAAGAGAGGACAAGTGGAAAGGAGATGTGAAACGTAGCACATTTCTCTTTGAATCACAGCCCCTGGACAAGATCAAGGAAGCTGACGGTACCCTTGTGCCCAGCGTTGAGGAAGACAGACCAAAGGCTGATGTGAAGAGCACCACTTGGCTTTTTGAGACCACCCCTCTGGACAAAATCACAATCAACAGTGTGGCTGAAACCCTCACACAACTCCATGAGCTGACCCATCTTCACTCTAGCGGTATCATAATTGAAGCAAGTGAGGCCAAAAAAGTGACTATGGCAAAGTATCAGCTTGAAGAAGGCATCCAAATACAGAATGAGGAGGTTATTGAGGGAAGCATCAGGAACATCATGCTCCAGTTATTATGCAAACCGACACTTAAGCATCAGATCACTCTCATCAGAGAGGTTGAGAAAGGGGATTTGAAGACCACATTGGTAGAACTTCCTGTCAATCAGCCAACAGTGACTGACATTGCCACAAATCCATATGAAGATCAAAGAGTAGTTAACATTGCCAAGATGATTGAAAGCTTACTTATTCACACCAAATCTTTGAAAAAGGGGATCATAATGCAAGAGTGTGCTGGGGGACAGGCAGAGATGACAGTTTACTCGCTGGTTCACCACTGTGAAACCAAAAACGAAAGTCAAGATATAGAATGGAAAGGCATAAAGTCCACCATCGGAGATCTCATGGCAACTTCCAGCGGTCAAAGGACTGCATCGTCCTGTACAATAGATGAGAATGAAAAGGGGAATGTGAACTTGTATAAAAGTTGCATCGAGAGAGGAGACCTGGAGTACCTGAAGAGTCTTCAAACTGAGCCTTTGGAAGAAGACCAGTGTCAAAGCCCTTCGGCCAGAGAACAAATTGAAATATTGAGGGGAGATATCAAGGAAGCTCAGAGATGTCTCTATCAGCAGAAAGAGCAAGTAGAGCGGACCATTTGTGATGTGCTGCCAGGGGACGTAAAGAGCGCCAAAAAGGTGTTCTCATCAGATTGTGCCTACGATGTTGACACGGCTGTCCCGAAAGAGGATATCATCCCTGGTGATATAGCAACCACAAAGCAACAACTGGCAGTGAAGCAAACAACGATGGTGGAAAAAGAGGAGGTTGTGGCTGGTGATATCAAGGCCACAATGCAGTCTTTGGAACGTGCAAAGCAACAAAGCATGCACGTGGAGCGTGAGGAAATCAAACCAGGAACCATCTATGACATGGACCTGTCAACGCAAGGCCCTGAATTGGAAGCAGGCCAACAGCAAAAGGAAGAAATAGTTTCCGGGGATGTGAAAGCAGCCAAGAGATCTCTTGAAATGGCAAAGAGCCAAAGTATGCACATGGAGAGGGAAACTGTTGTCCCCGGAAAGATATACAACGTCAAAGTCTCGGCACAAGAGCAAAGCTCCTTGACGGTTACAGAGACGCATTCGACCTCCAGCCAGCAGATCAGAACAACTTACCCAAAGGTGAGTGAAGCCGTGAAAAGCCAGAAAAGCCATGATGCATTTCAGTCTTGTGAAAAGGATGACGTGTCAAAGAGTGCAGTTAGGGTGAATTGTTGTGCCAAAGATTCCCCGTCAAATTCTGTAGAACTACAGTGTGGTGTTCATACGTCAGAAGAAAAGGAAGAGGCTGAGGTTTTTAAAGGAGATGTCAAAGCGACCATTAGGTCGCTACAGAGTGCAGCGATGGAACACAGGCTCCCAGAGAAGGAGGATATTGTGAGAGGTAACATGCAGCTGGCACTCCAGTCTCTGGAGAGGTCTAGTGTTAATGTATCAAAGGGAGACTATAAAACAGCAATGCTGTACAGGAATTCAGGCAGAGGATGTTCAGGAAACGGCCAGACTGATAAGAAGCAGGGTATTGTTGTGTCCATGCCTCCCTCTGACACTGAACTGTCCCCTTCGATTTCAGTAACTTTCGAGGAGCTGCCATCTGTGTCAAGAGAGAGTACAACAATCCCAAAACCTGTAGTAATCCTAAATGGAAACCCCCCATCTTATCGCTGTGAAGACATAACAACACCCCGACTCCCTCAAAAGGCATGTGAGAAGCCCCATGGCCAGAAGCCAACTCTCGCACCCAAGCCAGAATGGACAAAATCTACACAGAGTATGCAGACACAACCGAGGCTTGGAGCATCTTTCCCCAATGGTGAACAAAGTCCTATTATTCTGCTCAATACCAAGCACAGCATTCAGTCTCCAACTGTACAGTCAAACAACCCACAAAGAACCAGAAGACATGGCATAATATTCCCTAACAGTGACGTCACGCCGGCCACATTCAATCCAAAATCTTTGGATGAACCAATGGAGAGCTCTGTTGAGACTAATGGAGATGAACCTAAAAATGGCTCTCTGAGTCAAACTGAGGCAAAATCTTCAACTTCCAGAAGAACTGAGACTAAAATGGACAAAAATGTTGTGCAGAAAATAAATGCAGCAGAGGAGATCCAGAAAAGCATAGAGAGTTATTCAGAAGGAGGCGGGGATGACATTAATGTGGGCTTTCAAACAGCTCTCCAGAACTTTGGGCGAAGAGAGAAGCAAAATGGAGTCCCTGCTCCTGTATTATCCAAAAAGGTTAAAGTAGTTGATGATATCATAGGGCAAGAAAGGCAGACCAAGCAAAGTATCGCAGCCAAGAAAACATCAATTGATCACGTTTCAGCCGACCAGTGCAACAATCAATTGCAGAAGAAAGCTGTCAGCATTCCCACAGATACATGCGGTGTCCAGCCAAATGTCCCAAATGGTGAACAACTAAAACAGCCAGAGGAGAAAGTTGTTTTCAGGAAAAAGACGTCAAAAGAGACAGCGGATCAGCGACGCCAGCGGCTCTCGGTCCACAAAGATGAAATCATGACAGGAAACGTGAAGGCAGCGATGGAGATTTTTGAAAATTTGAGAAAACGAGAAGAACTCAAGGTAATCCTGTCTCAAGTTAAAGAGATGGAGGGCGATACCACCGAGGTGGACGTTGGCTCTATGAAGAGATTATTCGAGGATGTCCCTGCTTGGATCGCCCCACCAAGCAGAGCTACAAGGAAACAAAGTAGGAAGGAGGAAAAGAAGGTGGAAGTGGAAATGTGTGACGATGACCTGGAGAGCACTTCCTCAGTGGAGACCGCATTCGAAGATCTGGAAAAAGCCAGCAAGGACATAATGGACCTGAAAGAACAAACACTGGCAAAGCTCCTTGACATCGAAGAAGCCATTAAAAAAGCCTTATACTCTGTCTCCAATTTAAAATCGGAATCTGACATTGCAGGCTTATCGGGACTGTTTGATGAATCTTTGAAGTCCGAACAAAATTTCCAGCCCACCAACAACATCAGGAAAATTAGCATTGTGTCAAGCAAGGCTAAACCCCAGCTAAATAAAGAGACAGGTGAAGTGTTTGAGAAAAATAATGCTGCAAGCTGTTCGCAACAAACCGAAGGCACTTCAAACCAAGCATGCCGTAAACCCCTTATTAGACAAAGCAGTGCACCATCCTGCCCTTCCTTCATCTCCATTCATTCTGCTGCCAGGAAGAATGCCCAACAACCAAAGTCACCCATGTCAACATTCAAGCCTAAAACGGAGGGAAACTCAAACGGCGGTCCCAGCCAGACGTCAAACCACTTCCAAAGCCCTGCGACCCCAAGGCGCAAGGTCAGCGTCCTGGAAGTGAAGACGGGAGTTCCGGATCCTCCCGTTGGAATAATCGGCACCAAAACCGTCAGTGAAACGTACGAGGAAACTGACAGCTTTGGGAATTCATTTGTTTCCTCCAAAACCTCCACGGTTGTCACTAAGCAGTCCAACAGCAAAGCTGCCGCGCTGTTCGATGTTGTGGGCAGCCCCGCAAGATATGAAGTTGTGACCTCCCCATTGATGCAAAGAAGGACATTTTCAGAAAATGTGGTGAACAATACGAAAGAGGAAGGCAGGGTTTTTGTAACGTTTAGCCAACCAACTGCAAAGCACTAAAAAGCACCACTTCCCCTTTAATAATATACGTTATGAAATCTTTAAACTAAACGTCATATGAATTATTCTTTTTCGAATGAAAGCATTATAATGTTAACTTATGTCCATTTATTCTTTTATACCATTATTATATAGTAAAATGTTATGTCTTTTTTATAATTTTAAATCAGTGGATATGTCCTAGTGTTTATAAGTCAAATAAATGTGTGAAATTACTAAAAGGAATCTGCCTATTTTGCCTATTTTAAGGAATGCCAAAAGTATATCATTGTACTGGGTAACTACCACAGCCATTATGAGGACAGACGACCTTGGCATAAGTTTGTTGTGTGTATAATGTGCTGACGTGAAGAGTCAACACATTATACAAAAATTATGACGTGTACAAATTGGCAGAGGATTAGCTCTAATTACTGCTAAACCTGAATGAAAGTTTGTGGAAACGGTGTCACTTGGAACCAATACCAAACACACCCATTTAATAGGGAGCTGGTAAATATTTGGAAAACAAACTCAAGAAAACCCTGTTCATAGTAAGAAGGTTTAAAATGTAGTCAATGCAGCTGAACAAAGAGCCTCACAAATAGTACCAGGTGTAGGTGTGTAAATGAAATATTGTGTCAGTAACATCTAAATGGCTTAAACTTTTGGGAGCTTAACAGAGGTTGTTATCCTATAGTTCCAGCTTCCCGCCAAGGAAATGTGTTCATCCTGTTTGACTGCAGTCTACCCAATGGAGAAAATGGTGGCAAATAAACTCATCCTGCATAATAAGTGTTTCTGCTGTAAACACTGTCAAAAGAAGCTGAGGTGAGATGCCAAACATACAAAGCACTTCCTAATCAAATGAGCCACAGTGACAGTCTACTGTAAATCAATAAAAAAAGATAATATTCTCTACTTCTACTTTTGAAGATTGCTTTATATATTGAGACAAAATCAAAATCCTTAGCTAAGTCGGTTACCGTGTGAACAAATTCAAGTAAATGTCTTGTGTGTAAAACGCTGTCAAACGCTATCAAATTGAAAAAATCGAATCATTCCCTTTCCCTTACGAATTCATAAATTTTTGACACAACTATTATGATTTATTGAATTGCAGCTTGCACAACTACTCATCTCTTTACGGGGAGTTCTACTGCATCTTCCATTACCAACAGCTGTTCAAGCGGAAGGGAAACTATGACGAGGGGTTCGGACACATGCAACACAAGGACCGCTGGCTTCAGAAAAGCACTCAAACAGATGACCACGTCGCCAGGAACACCTCTAACATGACACAGTGGAGGGCAAATGTGGCCGAGGGCTTAGACTCTAACAGTAAGGTTTCAGCCACAGAGTCAGGCTCCGGAGAGTCAACGGGCGTGAAGCAGCACGTTGGTATCAGAGACAGAAAGAAGGTAATTTGGCCTCCTGGGAAGAAACAAACCTTTATTAATGTCACACAGCAGTCGTACATAACCCCCGGGAGAAATAAGGTACCAGAAAATGGGAAAACCCTTGCAATTTCGCACACAAGTGTGACTTCAAGGCATAATGACAATGAGCACAATGAATTGAAGATGGCTAGGGGACAACTCAAGAAAACAGAGGGGGATAGAGGTTCGTGGAGTTCAAGGTCCTCAGTTGTAGGTGTCCAGGAGCAAATTCAGGTGCAACATATCAATTCACCTGATAATCCGCAGTGGAAGGAAACAAATTCCTACATGAACCTCTATCCTCACTTACATGAACCTAAACTCAGAGAAGGCATTGATTCAAGCGAGGTGGATTCTTCATCACCTCCCTTGGCAAAGGTTTGGGCTGTCACTGATCTTAATACAAAGGACTTTAATGTGGAGGCCACCACCACAAACGTTTATTATTCTACATCTCAACATCACAAAACTACTCCAAGTAAAACTAAGAAATCTGTGCGGTTTGCACCGGATGTCGATCAAAGCACCCAGTCACCCTCAGAGCTGAGTTCAGAAGAGGACGACATTTCAGCTTCGGAGACCAGCCAGTGCCAGGTAGAGCATGAGATCATCCAAAACCCTTACGAACACATACTCAATGGGAAGGCAATCAAGTCTTCAGAGAGAGACCTTACCAATGTGGAAACTTGTGATGAGATCCCACAGAGCGAGGTAGTCATTCATACCAGTTTGAACCCACTGCAAGAGCAGGGGGAATCACAGACAGATTATGTAAATGTTGATTCAACCACTGATGAGACGGAAGTGACTGCCCAAGAGACCCCCAACAATTTAGATGATACAGAAGATAAATCTGTGTGTCACAGTGATTCAGCAAAACAAAACAAAATGGAACACCGACAAGGACCTTCGGAAAGCGTGGTGAAGTCTTCTGAATATAACACATCGAAGACCGAAGGAGCTCCGCTGCAGAAAACTGTTCCATACGTGAAGAACGTTATTCAGAAACCAAATTCTCCAAAAGCTTCTCCCGCAAAACCCCCCAATGACAAGAACCCCATGAAAAGGAGTTCTTGGTCCAAAGGGAAGAGTCCTCTGTCAAAACTTTTCACATCAGGTGAAAGTGTGAGCAGAACAGGTGGAATCCTGGGAAAGATTTTGCAGTCGTCAGCAGAGAAGAGGGTTGAACCCGCCAAATCACGGAGAGTAGAAGAAAGAAAGGAAAACATTCAAGCAGAAGACAGGTCAATAGGCAGGGACCAACACATGACAAAAGTAATAGCAGAGGGTGAGGTCAAATTGCGAGAGTCCCTCTCTGAAGAGGAAGCAGTCAAGGAGGTGAAGGAAAATACCTGTGGCACTGTTCAGAATGCAGTTGTCATCACAGAGGTCCCCCCACCACTCAAACCACCACGCAGTGACATCACAGCTGATAACCAATCAGAAATGACATCTCCAGCTCATAGTGCCACTTTAGAACCCGCTGAATGTATCAATCTACAGATCAATCAACCAGCAAATCCAGAAAGCAGTGAAACAGATGAAGAATCTCTTGAACATAATATATTGGTCTCACATAAGCAACTTGATCTTTCAGCTGCTCAGGATGCCAGTGAAGAGAAAACGAATGTCATTTATGTTTCTATTGCAGAAAATACTGATGGTACAACCATTCTTGGTAATGCTCAGTCAAATCCACGGAGCAAAGATGCAATTGAGCTTTCTGTAGTTGAAAATTCCATTGTTGAAAAAACTAACCTATTTGCCAATCCTTTGCCATTTGATACTTTGACAACTGAAGGTGATAGTGGAGGGGATCCAAACGTCACATCTCCACAGGCCATTGTGGATGCAGAACAGGCTGATGATATAAACCTATTGGACAATCCACATACAAATCCGCAAAGCAGTCAAACAATTGATACTTTAGCTCTCACAGACGCCAGTGTAGAAAATAAAGATAATATACACCAATTTGACAATTTACAAACCAGTGAAACAGTTGCTCTTGCTGCTGAAGATCCTCATGGAGGAAAATCAAACATTGTGAGTTCAGAAAATACAGACAATACAAACCTATCCGGTAATCCACAGATAAATCCACAGAGCAGTGAAACGTTGGGTCCGTCTCTGATTGAACAAGACATGTCAGTCTCTCATAATACCTCTAATGTTGTACAAGAGGTGATGAAAGATCCTTGTGGGTCCATGAGCAAGTCGGTTTCAGATGACCCCTTTCAGGAGGGACCTCCAAACTGTTTACAGGACTTTGCTAGTTCTGGGCCGGACGGATCGTTCGTCAGTCCGAGTGATACAAATGCATCTGTCCATATCCCGCTTAGTCAAGTGGTTGATGTCCCAGAGTTTGCAGCAGAACTCATTTGTGACGGATCAGCTTTGAATGTGGACAATATGCCTCCTCAGGAAACTGGAGATCTTTTTGGTTCTTCAAACACTCAGCAGATTATTACCTCCTCCACCACCACCATAGATGACATCTTCAGCTTGTCTTTGGGCCAAGGCGGTTTGCCCGAGACTCCTTCTGACCCGTTTCAGATGTATCAACAGAACACAGCTGAGAATGAAGGTGTCATTGGCAGCACCACAGTTCAACCCTTCGCAGACTCCGATCCCACTCCTGGGGTTGGGCAAGAGAGTCCCTTGACCACAGATCCTTGGACTACTCGTTCAAACTCTCAGAGAGGACAACCGGACGTCCACTTTGATATCTTCGGTTCTGGGAACAGTGCATTTTTTTCTGCACCAGCAGCTGGCGTTGTCTTCGGTCATTGTTTGCCTGAAGCCTCTGCAGACTCCCAGCTTTCAGAGATCATCTTTGGGATTAGCGACCTCTCCGCAAGCGGTGCAGATATTGTTACGCTTCCCGGTACAACATGCTCCGGTGCAGTGAGCGACATTCTAGGGTTAGACTCCTTGTGTATTACAGCCCAACAGGTACAGAGCAACCCTTTCATGGGTGACATGTTAACACAAGAAACAGAAAACCAAGCAATAAGTGACACAAACACAGTAGCAGACCTTTTGGCTGATTTTGGCAGTGGCGCTGAACTAAAAACTGAAGATCCTGCTCCAAACAATAGCTGGATGGATGACTTGTTTGGCTGATATTAGTCAGGTGTTTTAGCGAAACCTTAAGTGAACCTTAAGTCATTAAGTAACACAGGTATTCATTTTATGGATAGCCAACCAGTGAATCAGTTAGCTGTCATGCAATTGATTGTTGTTTTAACCTTTTAACCAGTGGAACCACAACACGTGGTCCCAACACCAAGGTGGCAATGTTTTAATGATGTAAATAAAAGGTACACTTTTAATGATCCATTGCATTTCGTCAAGATTCATTGTGCCAAATGAGAAAAGCACTTGATAACAGATTCAATATAAAATGAAAAAACAAAATATAATGTGTGTGTGTGTTAAATGTGTGTGTGTGTCTGTGTAACCCTAACCCTGTATATATATAACATATATATATAACATTTTAAATAACATGTAAATAAAATTCTATTAAGTTCTATTTAAAAGAACTACTAAATAAAAGTGATCTCTTTCATTTTTACAGTTTGAGTGTTGTCCTTTCCACAACATTGAGTTGTTATACTGAATATCAGCGGTTGCAATTTCGCCTTAGGTACGAGGCCATTTGTTCGAGGGGTCATTTGTTAACAGTAACAAGAGACAACAAACACATTTTTGTTTGTTTATTACATCATTTATTTGGCTCGGTTAACACAAATATTTACCTGTACTATGACTGGACATTTACAAAGTGTCACAAACACACACACATGTTTCCTCACATAAGCATTCGCTACTTTCAGTACGTCTACACACTACCGCAGGCCAGCTGCTCCGTAGCATGCACACTTATCATTATGTCTCATTTATCGTGCAACCAGTGAAATAAGAGTTTGTTGACAGACGCTTTGGTAGCGTGTTGGATTAACAGGAGTTAACAGCTTGATCAGACAGTACATTGCTCCAGCGATCGTTCAAGTTATTCCTGGTTGTTAGAAACATCTGTAGATCGGAATGGTACATGTATCGTTAACCCTATCCGGCTCTAGGTCCAACATCTACCTATGCTAATGCTATGGAATAATGCTTTCTACTGCATCAGCTAATGTTAATGACAGGTTCTTTAATGTCCCCTTATTGTAATGGAAAACACTTACTGATGCATAACTGGAAATCACATTGTTTTCCCATTATCCCTACTTAAAGGTACAGTAGTCGTACACAATGAAGGTACAATCTTAAATAATAACCTCTGAACAGAACAATCTCTTCACATTCATAATCTCACCCGAGGCCCCTATTTTCTAATGCCACGTACTGAGTTATCAGCCTCGAACAGGGGTCCTTCAACAAAGTCAAACATTCAAGCGGGGGGGGACGTACTGCACGCTACACCACTACATCTTGGTCTTGGCTTTTTCCCCCGAGACCTGGTCCATGTTCCGCTTGCCCTCCTGGTCCATGGCCTCCAGTCGGTCCAGGAGGTCATGCGGCTCTACGCCCCGGGTCTCTGGGAGCAGGGAGCCGAGGGTTCCGCCCATCAGGGCCAGGCTGCTGAACACGATGATGGGTATGGACCAGTGGTACAGCGCCAGCAGGTTGAGCAGCGGAGACAGCAGCCCCGCCAGCCTCATCACCACGGCCGACAGCCCTGTGGCAG
The DNA here is from genome assembly GCA_027122795.1 of Enchelyopus cimbrius. NCBI lineage: Eukaryota > Metazoa > Chordata > Actinopteri > Gadiformes > Gaidropsaridae > Enchelyopus > Enchelyopus cimbrius. The sequence continues at coordinate 8,449,362 of JAOPJJ010000134.1, forward strand.
TTTGCCTGAAACACACACACATCCGGAAATTGTTTTTTCATAAACATACAAAATATTTCTCCACTGAAATATGTAAACGTGTATAAAAAAAATGTTGGTCAATATATTAATTTAACTTTGTCATCTACTTCAAGTTCTTATGATCAACTAAATATATATATATTTGCCAAAATAATTTTACATTATGAAAAGTCCATATATCTACAGATATGCCTGTATCATGGTCTACCTTATGGATGTGGGAAACAGCTCCTGAATGTAAATATTACATATGGACATCCCCCAGATCAAGAAGAACTGCCCTGTGAGGACCAACACGCCAACCAGGAGGGCTTGGTCTGTGATGAGACAAACACACCGTCAATGAATCAACCAGGAACATCGGAACCCCTGTTCCTCTTTCATTCTCTCTGTACCGCACCTCGAGGAACCATGATGACCAGGAAGCTGAAGAATCCACCCAGGAGCACCGTGACCATGAGGGAGACCTTCCTCCCCCGCATCTCCAGCAGCCAGATGCAGAGGATGTGAGCGGGCATCTTGGTGAGGCCGAACATAAACTGGGTGAGGAAGATGTTCAGGCCCAGGTTGGAGATGTTGAAGACAACACACAGGTAGGCGAGGTTGATGGAAAACCTTGGGGAAGACCGTGACGGCGAGGGATGAAGGAGGTAAACGAACAACACAGGCTGTTAGGAACACCTGGACCATTGATTTACTGTGACAGGTGCAATTCCGAGATGTTCGCATACAGTG
>JAOPJJ010000134.1:8734251-8762127 GCA_027122795.1 Enchelyopus cimbrius
AAATGATTGGCCTGTCTTAATAAAGGCCTGCGAAAGCCAGATACCAGATTTGTTTTTGTCATTTCATTTGATACCCTAGGTTTAAAGTTAATGTAAAAACAATTACAGAAATGGATTGAGATGGTTAGGTTGTTTTGCTGGTTGGGATAGATAGGTGTGGTTGGAGTTGGTGGTGCATACAGCAGGGTGTTACTGTGACATCCTGGTAGTTACCAGGACCACCTCTCCCCACTGATAAGAGCTCCATGTTTGGGTGGGCTAGGCCTCCCATAATAGGCCTGGTGATAATTTGTAAGTGGCCTGGCAGCCAGTTAGGTGAGCTCTGCCATCATGAGAGAATGAGTCACATGCAAGGTGAGATGCGCCAAATACTGTAGCAACAATAACAAAGTCATTCCTTTGTGTCCTCATATTTGGCCTCTAACTTAGGGTTGTTGCAATGGGATTCAGGCCGCATGATAGAGGTTTTTCGGATTCTACAGTGAACAGTACATTCAGTGTTATCTATCAGGTTATGATGGAAAGGAAACGCCAATGCCAAAGAGCTTTCCTGTGCGGTTGAACTGGTAAAGCGTGGCACTACCACTGCCAGGATTAGGGGTTGCATTCCCACTAGACACCCTTGTTTGCAGTCATGGTATTTTTTGATGTCATTTAATGATTGATTCCTTTTTAAAGTAAAATGAGGTCTAGCAGCCAATTATTTTAATCCATTACTAGGGAATGGAATAACAACAGTTGACCGGGGTGGCTAATCTCGAATGGTGACTTCATTTCCAAGAAGCAGCAACTGAAGGTCATAAAGGTCTTCCAGAGAAGAGATGGAGATAGTTGCAAAAACGTCACACAGATTCAGGCAACATATACATAATAATGAGTAACAAAGAAATAATCCTACCCAAGAAGTGTTGGAATTGTTTAAATGAGAAAAACACAAAATAGCATACATATATCAGAGCGTAAATCAATCTCTAAACCCAATAGCTAATACATGCTTGTGTTTGTGCCGAGTGCGCTGCTATGTTCTTGTTGTGTTGGTGGTCATCTAAACTTAATGTGATGACACCTCCACCCCCCAGCTCTGCTCCCCACACAGGCGATGGATGGAGCCTGGTCTCCATCCATCCTGGTAAATATTCAGCCTAAGAGGACAAAGTGTGGGGGAATCATAGATAGAAAGCCTGGCTAATCTTATTCCTGGCACGGCTCCTGAAAAGTCACATTATTTGGAGCAGTGTTGTGGCGCTAAACTGGCAGGTCAACCAGGGGTGGTGCTCTGGCCTCCGAGGGGTATCGGGGGTTATATATGTGATATCTGCCCCCCTGCAGGTCAGACGCTGCTTGGTCTTCACCTGTGAGCCTGACTCCCTGCTCTTCACCTCTATTCTCGTCACCTGGTCTCCACTTGGACAAAGTGTAAGTCTTCATCCAATCTCCATCTGTCTGTCCGAGTCTTGTTTTTGGCTAGTCTTCAACTAGTATTCTTTTGGGTCTGTTTTCACTTGGTCTGAGTTTAAATGTATCCTTACCTGGTCTTTGTTTAAATCTGTCTTCAGCTGATCTTCACCAGGTTCTAGTTCAAGTCTATATTCTTCTGGTCTGAGTTGAAATCTGTTTTAAATTGGAGTTCAAATCTGTCTTTCTCTGGTGTTCACCTGGTTCACCTTAGTGTGACTAGTAGCCAGTATAAGAGTACCTGGACAGGGCAATTATGAATTGAAGTAATCCTCACCATGTATTGAGATAGTAAATGTTCCCAGAGGCCTGATTTGAAAGACGCATTGGGGGAACTTTGGGTTGGTCTCTTCCAACCACTCAGCATCCCGATCTGATGGTATCCATGGCCAGCTATTGGCTTTGTACACACCATAAAGCCCCGCTATTCTTAAGTGTCGCAATGATAATTAATGACATGGCTGACTCCAAAGACGCACCATTTAACCCTCTCTGCCGTATCGTATTTTGATTCTTCCAAAACTGTGCATGCTTTATCCCAGATCAGAACATGAGAGCAGAGTCAACGCAGAGGCTGGAAGTATTCCTTCTAATGCTCACTTTTTTGCTGAAGCATTTCCTCTACGCGCTTTTTCATGAGAATATTTAAAAGGATGAATTTGGATTAAAAAGTGACAGAGCAGCCAGTTAACTACTGTGAACTCTCTCCCAGGTCTCAGTCACCTCTGCTGCAGGTGACCACCAGCTGAAACTTTATCCAACTCTTGGCCAAAGGTGAAAAGGCAGGGATCACATTTTGTTTTACAAAATTTAAGATTGTAGCATACTCCTACATTCTCCTACTAATTAATCGCACATACCTATCAGTTATAATGAAATGATAGAAGCGCATGACTAGAACAATGTATGAAACAATGGGATGAAGTAACAGCTGCACTAATCCAAGCAGTGGAATTCACTTCCAAGCCTTTTATGGTGTTAGTTCTTAAACACATGTGATCACAACTGATGAACCCGTCCCTCATGGTGAGAGATAGGGCTCCGACCTCTAACTGATGGTGTGATATTGCATATAGAGATAGCATACAATATCTGTAATCAGTGTTTAGCACACTAATATGTAGAGAAAGTGTTAAAGACCTATAGCCTCTGTGTCGTAGCATACAGCTCAGCCATGGGAGACGCGGAGATGTCCGTGTTTGGGCCCGCCGCATCGTACCTTCGCAAGTCGGACAAGGAGCGCATGGAGGCGTCCATGCGGGCCTTCGACATGAAAAAGGAGTGCTTCATCCCCGACGCGGTGGAGGAGTTCGTCAAGGCCTCAGTCGTCAGCCGGGAGGGAGACAAGGCCACCGTGGAAACCCAGCACGGCAAGGTCAGGCGTCATTCCCTTCTGTGTTGGTATATGGTAGAAAGGGAGGAGTGGTTAGTTAGTTGATGTAAACTAAATGGTTAGGATCTGGCACATGTGGGAGTTAATCATCCTACCTAATCAGGAATTCAGATACAGTTAGAAGGAGACTTTAAATAGGATCCTCTGTTAATCCTATTGCAGAAGTCAGTCAGGTTATGTAATAACTTGTTACATGCAGTGTGTGCTTGTTAATCGGGGTGTGAATCTGCGATTGCTCAAGAGGGAAATCTCAACAGGGTGTTAATGCAATTTCATGTAGGAGCCAGGATATAAAGGCAGTTAAAGCAACTCTAGTCTACACGTGGCATTGGACAGCACAGTGACTGTCCCTGCAACAGAAATGAATTGAAAGCTTCTACATACTGCTCTACTTCTACATAAATATCCAATTCATCCTGTTGACTATTCTTTTGGCATGAATCCCTGCACACTTTCTAATATTATTGGGATGACATTTGGTAATGCTGTGTCCATTCCCCCCCCCAGACAGTAACGGTCAAAGAGGTGGATCTTATGCAACAGAACCCTCCCAAGTTTGACAAGATCGAGGACATGGCCATGCTAACCTTCCTCCACGAGCCCGCCGTGCTGTTCAACCTCAAAGAGCGCTACGCAGCATGGATGATCTACGTGGGTACCCTCTTCTCTCAACTGTCTGTTTCATTTGTTTACCTTCTACTGAGCTGCTTTAGCTGCTAAACACATTGTATTTCTCACATGTTTCTTGCACGTTTTGGTTCTACCTTTATGGGTGAATGTAAGTCACTTTGGATAAAAGTGGCAGCTGAATGTAAATTGTAAATGTAAGGTTAGAGGCGTCTTCAGTAATTGCCTACATATTAAGAGCCTCCTCTCTTCCCTCAGACGTACTCTGGGCTGTTCTGTGTGACGGTCAACCCCTACAAGGCGCTGCCAGTCTACAACCAAGAGGTGGTGGTGGCCTACCGAGGAAAGAAGAGGAGTGAAGCTCCTCCTCACATCTTCTCCATCTCTGACAACGCCTACCAGTACATGCTGGCAGGTGAACAATGAGCACTGTAGTCTTTGCTCTTCTCAAATGTGTATCAAGAACCAGAACAACCGATCTTAACAATAAACATGTTTCCTCCTTTCCAGACAGAGAAAACCAGTCTATTCTGATCACGTAGGTAGCAATGATGATTTAATGATAAACAATATGTACTTATAGTATTAACCGTCCATTCCATCTAATGTCCATAAACCATAACTTACTGTGGTTCTAGTGGAGAATCCGGTGCAGGAAAGACTGTCAACACCAAGCGTGTGATCCAGTACTTTGCAAGCATTGCAGCTTCAGGCAGCAAGAAGGACACCTCGAAGGTCACTTCCTGTTTGTATTTATTTATGGAAATAAATGAAATTGAAATTGCTCTTGTCCCCGATTCTGTTTAAATGTAAAAATCTCTGACACAGGGTACATTGGAGGATCAAATCATCCAAGCTAACCCAGCTTTGGAGGCCTTTGGAAACGCTAAAACCATCAGGAATGACAACTCCTCTAGATTTGTATGTATTTTTCATATATGTATAACAAATAATAATTGAATTGATAGCTGTATTGTCCACTTGTCCTAAAAAGAAAATGGCATCTGCATGCACATCGTTGAGCAACAATTTGTAAACCAAATATTTCCTTTTAGGGCAAATTCATCCGAATCCATTTTGACACGAGAGGGAAGCTAGCCTCTGCCGATATTGAAACTTGTAAGATAATGATTTTCCGTTCAACTCAATATCATTGGGGGATTGACTCATGACTCACACAACATTATATTCTTGACAGACCTTCTGGAGAAGTCCCGTGTGACCTTCCAGCTCAAGGCTGAGAGAGATTACCACATATTCTACCAGATTCTGTCCCAGAAGAAGCCTGAACTTCTTGGTGAGTATGAATGAGCTTCCGTGTTTTTAGAATGTAGGAAGAAAATGCCTCTCCAACTCTAGAAGGTTGATTGATATAGCTATTTTACTATTATAAATATCCTAATGCCTGCTTTCTGAACCACGTCCCTGCTTCCTAGAGATGCTCCTGGTCAGCAACAACCCATATGACTACGCCTTCATCTCCCAAGGGGAAACCCAAGTTGCCTCAATCGATGATGCAGATGAACTGATGGCAACAGATGTGAGATGTCCTATTGTTATTTTCACCCTTTGGGGTTTAAGAATAATTAAAGGTATAACAGGGAACATGGCATGACATTTGATTAAGAAGTCAATACTTCACCAGGCACAAAAGAAGAAATGGGCCTTATGTGATGTATTTTTAGGATTAAATGAGAGGTCTGCTGATTTAAGAAATCACTCGTTTTTTGGCTGACTTCTGGTCACCCTGTCTTGGTAGAGCGCCTTTGATGTGCTTGGCTTCACTCAAGAGGAAAAGAACTCTGTGTACAAGCTGACCGGGGCCATAATGCACCACGGCAACATGAAGTTCAAGCAGAGGCAGCGTGAGGAGCAGGCAGAAGCTGACGGCACTGAGGGTGAGGAGGTTTTCTCCTGCCTAGTTATTAATTCATTCATATCTAAAATGTGTTATCTTGGTCACGCCATTAATATTTCCCCATAAAGTTGCTGACAAAGTCTCGTATCTGATGGGCCTGAACTCTGCGGACCTCATCAAGGGTCTGTGTCACCCAAGAGTCAAAGTTGGCAATGAGTGGGTCACCAAGGGACAAACAGTCGACCAGGTTAGTTGGCTGGATTGAGGATTCTGTATGACCACAACGTTAGCCACATACACTCACACATGCACTACACTGTGCTGTGACATTAAATAGTTCAATGATTAACCATGTCTCAGGTATCCTACGCTGTTGGAGCTCTGTCTAAGGCAGTATATGAGAAGATGTTCCTGTGGATGGTGGTGAGAATCAACCAATCACTGGAGACCAAGCAGCCTCGCCAGTACTTTATTGGCGTGTTGGACATCGCTGGATTTGAGATCTTCGACGTAAGTGATCACATCCTAGCTCAATGGTCAACAAACAGCAATGATCATTGTGTGACCATGTAAACATGTTCTCCTGTTCTTCTGAAGTTCAACACCTTCGAGCAGCTGTGCATCAACTTCACCAATGAGAAACTGCAACAGTTTTTCAACCACCACATGTTTGTGCTGGAGCAAGAGGAGTACAAGAAAGAGGGCATTGAATGGACATTCATTGACTTCGGTATGGACTTGCAGGCCTGCATCGACCTGATTGAAAAGGTAAGAAATGGAAATAGTTCCCAATTGATAAGTGGCAAAATACTATTTACTATAAAATTAAATAAATACACTTTTTCCTCTCGTTAGCCCATGGGTATCATGTCCATCCTTGAAGAGGAGTGCATGTTCCCCAAGGCCAGTGATTCCTCATTCAAGGCAAAGCTGTATGACAACCACCTCGGGAAATCAAACAACTTCCAGAAGCCTAGGATCGTCAAGGGGAAACCAGAGGCCCATTTTGCCCTTGGTCATTATGCTGGAATCGTTGATTACAACATCTGTAATTGGCTGGTGAAGAACAAGGATCCCCTCAATGAGACCGTTGTGGGACTTTACCAGAAGTCCGCCCTCAAGCTGCTTTCCATCATATTTATCGGCTATGCTGGAGCTGACTCAGGTACTCTGTTTCATTTACTCACAGACCATCAGATACAAATATAGTATATCATATATTGTAGAATAATAAGAGCATGCTTTGTCTTGGCAGTTATGGCAGAAGGTGCAAAAAAGGAGAAAAAGAAGAAAGGGTCATCATTCCAAACTGTGTCGGCTCTTCATAGGGTATTGTGTGACATTTACTTTTAGTCAAGTAACGTTTATTAGCAGCTACCAGCCACAATTTACTAGAGAGAGAATCAGTAAACGAAACAATATTCCAAACCTTTGATGAAATCACAGGAGAACCTGAACAAGCTGATGACCAACCTGAGGTCTACTCACCCTCACTTTGTGCGCTGCATCATCCCCAATGAGAGCAAAACTCCTGGGGCCATGGAGAACCCTCTGGTGATGCACCAGCTCCGCTGTAACGGTGTGCTGGAAGGCATTAGGATCTGCAGGAAGGGCTTCCCCAACAGGATCCTGTATGGGGATTTCCGACAGAGGTAAAATCTTCATTGTAATAAGATACAGCCTAAGATTAAAGCTGTGAAGTTGATCATTTTAAATACACTGAGTGCAGATACCGCATCCTGAACCCTGCTGCTATCCCTGAGGGACAGTTCATCGACAGCAGGAAGGGGGCAGAGAAGCTATTGGGCTCTCTGGATATCGACCATGTCCAGTACAAGTTTGGACACACCAAGGTACAGTCTGATCAGTAATATTGTGGAAGCTAAATCATGTGGGAAACTATTTTCCAGAAGGCCATAATGTCAAATTCTGTGAGCAAAATGCATACCTGAATGTTAGGAGTGCATACCATAATGATGTTGCATCATTATGAGAAAAAGCAAGAGCTGATAATAGGTACTTGATAATATGGATCTTCTCAGGTGTTTTTCAAAGCTGGTCTGCTGGGTCAGCTTGAGGAGATGAGAGATGAGCGTCTGTCAAAGATCATCACTGGGATTCAAGCTAGATCCCGTGGTCTCTTGTCTCGCATTGAGTTCCAGAAGATTGTGGAGCGCAGGTATTTGTAGCTTCATATTTCTTTTGGTACGAGAACTCAATAAATGTGACAGCTTTCTGTGGTACATTGTTTTCTCTTTAGAGATGCACTACTGGTAATCCAGTGGAATATCCGTGCCTTCATGGGGGTGAAGAACTGGCCCTGGATGAAGCTGTTCTTCAAGATCAAACCTCTGCTGAGATCGGCTGAGTCAGAGAAAGAGATGGCCAACATGAAGGAAGAATTCCTGAAGTTGAAGGAGGCCTACGCAAAGTCAGAGGCTCGCAGGAAGGAGCTAGAGGAGAGAATGGTGTCCCTTCTCCAAGAGAAGAACGACCTGCAGCTCCAAGTCCAAGCTGTGAGAATATTTTGTAGGGTTCTGTGTGCAATTATGTGCGACCAACTGCATTTTCTCTCGATAAAAATAAATGACACAACTATACATTTTTTTCATTAGGAGCAAGACAATCTTTGTGATGCAGAAGAACGATGCGAGGGCCTGATCAAAAACAAGATCCAATTAGAGGCCAAATCCAAGGAGCTCTCCGAGAGACTGGAGGATGAGGAGGAGATGAACGCTGAACTGACGGCTAAGAAGAGGAAGCTGGAAGATGAGTGCTCAGAGTTGAAGAAGGATATCGATGACCTGGAGCTAACGCTGGCAAAGGTTGAGAAAGAGAAGCACGCCACTGAGAACAAGGTGCGACAAATCCTTTGACAATCATGAGATCCATGATGCAGTTTTGTAATTTCATGATAACATTGAGAAAATCGTTGCCACATTTGTAGGTGAAGAACCTAGTGGAGGAGATGGCTTCTCTGGATGAGATCATTGCCAGGCTGACCAAGGAGAAGAAAGCCTTACAGGAGGCTCATCAGCAAACGCTGGATGACCTTCAGAGTGAAGAAGACAAAGTCAACACTCTGACCAAGGCCAAAGCCAAGCTGGAGCAGCAAGTGGATGATGTGAGTCATGTTAAGATTAGTATTAAAGCTTGATTTAAAACATTGAAACTCATATCAAACATTAATATGTACTTGACTTCTTCGTCGTATTTGTACCTCGACTTAACCATTTATAGCTCGAAGGATCTCTTGAGCAAGAGAAGAAGGTTCGAATGGACCTAGAAAGAGCCAAGAGAAAGCTGGAGGGTGACCTGAAGTTGTCCCTGGAGTCTGTGATGGACCTGGAGAACGACAAGCAGCAGCTGGAGGAGCGCCTCAAAAAGTAGGATGGGTCATAGCAAGTCATTTTCTTTCAACTCCAAACCCTTAACAATTTCTTATTCAACTTGAAAATCCATTTTCCAGGAAAGACTTTGAAGTCAACCAACTTAACAGCAAACTTGAAGACGAGCAATCCATAATTATTCAGCTCCAGAAAAAGTTAAAGGAGTTGCAGGTAGGACTTACACCATCATTATCATAAAATGATCATAATTAAGTCAAACCTCTACCAACATGTTGCATGATACCATGTTTAATACTGTATTAGGCTCGTGTAGAAGAACTGGAAGAGGAGCTTGAAGCAGAGCGCGCTGCCCGAGCCAAGGTGGAGAAACAAAGAGCTGACTTGGCTAGAGAGCTGGAGGAGATCAGTGAGAGGCTTGAGGAGGCTGGTGGAGCAACATCTGCCCAAATTGAGATGAACAAGAAGAGGGAGGCTGAGTTCCTGAAGCTCCGCAGAGACCTTGAAGAGGCAACTCTGCACCACGAGGCCACAGCTGCCACTCTGAGGAAGAAGCAGGCCGACAGTGTGGCTGACCTTGGGGAGCAGATTGACAACCTGCAGAGAGTCAAGCAGAAACTGGAGAAAGAGAAAAGCGAGCTAAGACTGGAGCTGGATGATGTGGTCTCCAACATGGAACAAATTGTAAAGTCTAAGGTATGTAAACCTAGGCAGAAGATTACCAGACACATATTTGTGCAAAGAGATAATTCACTTTACGAGAGTATATGTTAAAGAAGACTAAGCAATTGTATGGGAATTAATGATAAAGTTGTGATATTCTTCATGTTCTCCAAGATTCACTTGGAGAAAAGCGGCAGAACTATGGAAGATCAGATGAATGAATACAGAATCAAGTGTGAGGAATATCAAAGATCTCTCAATGACTTTGTAACTCAAAGGGCCAAACTCCAAGCTGAAAATGGTCAGTGTGGCATTGTTACTACTATCAACTTTAATTTCCATTTCAAAATAACACTGTTTTACACAGCTTCTTTTGTAAATTTTCAGGTGAGTTTTCGAGACAGCTTGAAGAGAAAGAATCTCTTGTCTCGCAATTGACCAGAGGAAAGACTTCTTACAGCCAGCAACTTGAAGATCTTAAAAGGCAGTTGGAAGAGGAAGTCAAGGTACCAAACCAGAAAAGCTTCTCAGCCCTTGACTGAAGTGATGTGTTGATGAATTCTCATTCTCATATCCACATTCTCAATGTGTACCCAGGCCAAGAATGCATTAGCCCATGCAGTGCAGTCTTCCCGGCATGACTGTGACCTGCTGAGGGAGCAGTATGAGGAGGAGCAGGAGGGCAAGGCTGAGCTCCAACGCAGCATGTCCAAGGCTAACTCTGAGGTGGCTCAGTGGAGAACCAAGTATGAAACTGATGCCATCCAGAGGACTGAGGAACTGGAGGAGGCCAAGTATGTATATTTGATATTTGACAAATAAATGTGATATCAGGAAAGCGTTTTTCATTGGCAAGTCAATGATGTATTCCGACCAGTGTCTTCATGAATAGGTTTGTATGACAAGCTCAAATCAGATAGCTTTCAAAAATACTGACCCCCTTGCCTTAATCATGAGACAAATTAAATATATTGTTCATTAAATGAAGGCTAAAATTGCTTCCATAGGAAGAAGCTTGCTCAGCGTCTTCAGGATGCTGAGGAGGCTGTAGAGGCAGTCAATGCTAAATGTTCCTCCCTGGAGAAAACCAAACACAGACTGCAGAATGAGATTGAAGATCTCATGGTGGATGTGGAGAGGTCCAATGCTGCAGCAGCCGTTCTGGACAAAAAGCAAAGAAACTTTGACAAAGTATAACATATTTGCCAGTCTTCTATGGGGGCCCCTGGCCCTGACAACATTTATATGAATTGATGACTCACAATCATTATGAAAAAAAATGCCTCTATATTTGTGAATGTAGGTCCTATCCGAATGGAAGCAGAAGTTTGAGGAGTCTCAGTGTGAGCTGGAGAGCTCCCAGAAGGAGGCCAGGTGTCTGAGCACTGAGCTCTTCAAACTGAAGAACTCCTACGAGGAATCTCTGGATCACCTGGAGACCATGAAGAGAGAGAACAAGAACCTCCAGGGTAATGTCTCTGAACTGACTCTTTGTGTGAAGAAACATACCATGAACAGTATGAATCTGATTTCCTTCTAATGGGATTGACAGAGGAAGTTTCTGACCTCACTGAGCAACTTGGTGAGGGCTCAAAGACCATCCATGAGTTAGAGAAGGCCCGAAAGCAGATTGATCAAGAAAAGAGTGAGATTCAAGCTGCTCTTGAGGAAGCAGAGGTATACATTTATTTTATAATGTCTCATTGATTAAGTGTAGAAAAACACTAGTTTTTAATTGTAGTTTAAATTCTACAATTCTACTTTAAAAAACATAAGAATGATAGCCAATTCTAATTTGAATATCATATAATTGAATCCAGGCCTCCCTTGAGCATGAGGAGGGCAAGATTCTCAGAGCCCAGCTGGAGTTTAACCAGATAAAGGCTGAGATTGAACGCAAGATGGCAGAGAAAGATGAGGAGATGGAGCAGTGCAAGAAGAACATGCAAAGGACCATTGACACCCTGCATAGCTCTCTTGAGTCAGAGACCCGCAGCCGGAATGAGGCCCTCCGCTTGAAGAAGAAGATGGAGGGAGACCTCAATGAGATGGAGATCCAGCTTAGCCAGGCCAATAGACAGGCTTCTGAAGCCCAGAAGCAGCTCAAGTCTGTCCATGCTCATCTCAAGGTACTCCATTCATTTCATTTTTTAAATGTAACATTCAAGGTCTCTTTCATGGGAAGAAACTTTCAATTCATTGTACATTTCCTCATTTCCTCACATCTGAAGGACGCACAGCTTCAGCTTGACGACTCCCTTCGGTCCAATGATGACCTTAAGGAGAACATTGCAATTGTTGAGAGGCGTAACAATCTGATGCAGGCTGAACTGGAAGAGCTGAGGGTCTTGGTAGAACAAACTGAGCGAGCCCGAAAGCTTGCTGAACAAGAGCTCCTTGATGTCACAGAGAGGGTGCAGCTACTGCACTCACAGGTACACTCAATTCTTCATAATCGTATGCAATTGTTGCATGGCGGTGCTTTGTTAAACAATAATCTAAAATCTGTTCAGAACACAAGCCTGATAAACCAGAAGAAGAAGCTGGAGGCCGATACGTCCCAGCTTCAGTCTGAGGTGGAGGAGGCTGTGCAGGAGTGCAGGAACGCTGAGGAAAAGGCCAAGAAGGCAATCACTGATGCAGCCATGATGGCAGAAGAGCTGAAGAAGGAGCAGGACACCAGCTCTCACCTGGAGCGCATGAAGAAGAACATGGAGCAGACTATCAAGGACCTTCAGCACCGCCTGGATGAGGCTGAGCAGATTGCCATGAAGGGGGGCAAGAAGCAGATCCAGAAACTGGAGAACAGGGTGAGTGATCTCAACACATTTAATTGTAATTCAAATGTAATTGAGAACATTAAGAACATAGGATTTGTATCCCGTCCTTTTATTCTAGGTGAAGGAACTAGAGAATGAAGTGGAAGCTGAGCAGAAGAAGAACGCAGAGTCGATTAAGGGAATTCGCAAATATGAACGTCGCCTCAAGGAGCTGACCTACCAGGTTTGGACTTCACAGTTAACACAACTGACCAAAACAGCATCTTAATCACAACACCCTTTTTGATAATAATAGATTTTATTTATAATGCACTTTACGTCAACTTGATGACCTCAAAGTGCTACAATGCAATGAACATAAAATACTTTAAAACTAGCAGAAAAACCAAAACCAGTTTTAGCCATAGTCTTTTCTAAAAAGATGGGTCTTTAGGCCTGTTTTAAAAGAGTCCACAGTCTGTGGGGCCCTTAGCTGGACAGGGAGAGCATTCCATAGACTGGGTGCAGCTGAACAGAAGGCACGGTCGCCCATTGTTCGAAGCCTTGTCCTCAAAGGCTGGAGGATGTTGGCCTGTCAAGAGCGGAGATGGCGTGAGGAGGACTGGGGGGTGATGAGTTCTTTGAGGTTAGTGTCACACAAGGGTATTAAAATGAATTCTTATTAATCACAGACTGACGAGGATCGTAAGAACGTGGCTCGTCTCCAAGACCTGGTAGACAAGCTGCAGCTGAAGGTCAAGTCTTACAAGAGGACATCTGAGGAGTCTGTAAGTCCATTAAATACTTTGACTCACACTCACATTTTCACGCTTTTCTTCAACTACGTACTGTAAGCAACGGCACCAATGGTTATTCATCCAACTTCCACAGGAGGAACAGGCCAACGTCCACCTTGGCAAGTTACGTAAGCTGCAGCATGAGCTGGACGAGGCTGAGGAGAGAGCAGACATTGCTGAGACTCAGGTCAACAAGCTGAGAGCCAAGAGCCGTGATGTTGGCTCCAAGGTTGGTTGTGTGGCCTCACTGTGCATGACTCTGATCGATTCTGCTCTCGGTCAGCTTCCCGTCTTATTAATGCAACCGATGTGTACTCATTGCCAATAGTAATCCAAAACCTCACTAATCTAGACCTCAGCAGAACCTAACACATGGTTCTGTTTTCTTCCCTTCCCAACATCCCTTGCTTTCACAGAAAGGGTTTGAGGAGGAGTGAAGCTCTGGGCCCTACTGCAATCCTATGTTTGCTGTGTGTAGCACAATGCTCACCACATGTAGGGTTCAATAAATACTCATCATGCAAATACCCGCTGTATTCTATTTCTTATTTCAACAAAACTAAAATGGAATGATTCCAACAGCACATTCGAAAGAGCCTCACAGTGTGCAAACCAATATAACACCCAACATTGATATACTATTCCGAGCAAGCAGATTTTAGTTTTTCTTGGTTTTTGGTCACTAAATCAAAGTTGTGGGGCTTATGATCATGTTGATGTTATTGTCTAACAAATACACTGGCGTCTTTCCAACACCTTGGAAACCAGTTAAAAAGGGAACAAGGAGGGCTTTAAGGAACCATAAAGGTAATATGAGGATAGCTTCGACAATGCGGCAGAGATAATAAAAACAAATCGCCGTCTTAAAATAGCAGTTGAAAAAACACAGGGCCAGGACCCCATGATCAACAATAGCCCGCTCATCTCTAGGGCCTGTAATAATGGGATGGATAATCACCAGCAGCTGGGCCCCAATGGGTCCCTGTACGACTCTCCCCACTCTCAGGATGGCAACAGAACTCTTCTAAACAAACCATCTGTAGAAGGACAGGGCATTCACAATCTATTTATACCTGTATCTGATTATTTGTAACTGATGTTTCAAAGCCACTTAATTTACTTTCCGAAAATACACACTTTTACCATTTACATTAAACACATGCTCTACCGATAATATTACTTAACTATATATGCAGGTTTAAATTCAGACCAGCAAAGGAAGTGCTTTGTATGTTATATATTTAAAACTACATGACTATTAAAAAACAAACCATCTGTAGAAGGACAGGGCATTCACAATCTATTTATACCTGTATCTGATTATTTGTAACTGATGTTTCAAAGCCACTTAATTTACTTTCCGAAAATACACACTTTTACCATTTACATTAAACACATGCTCTACCGATAATATTACTTAACTATATATGCAGGTTTAAATTCAGACCAGCAAAGGAAGTGCTTTGTATGTTATATATTTAAAACTACATGACTATTAAAAGTGGTTCTTCTGACCCAAATTCTTAGAAAGTCATGTAAATATAGGGCAGTGATTCTCAATGCAACAAGTGCCGGATGAAGACTGTGATCAAGAACATAAACCGCGGGGCCTCCGTGTCTTGTTGAGGTGTTAATGTGTCTTCTGTCAGCACTGCCCGCAGGTCAAGCTAGCAACATGCTACACATGTACTGAAATCCAGCCAACAACAACAACTGCCAATGTAATAGGTGTCAAGGCACACCCTGGGCAGTGGCATGCTGTCAGAATCCTCCGTCAAAGCAATGGTGTGTATGTTGTGCTGGAAGATGATACATGATTGATTGCATTTAGTTATTGCTTGATCACAATTATTGTGTTTACAATGGGAATTTGTGTCTTGATTATTTAATTGTGTCAATTTGCTATATTCAGTTAGCCCTATATCATAGTCCATGACAACTGTTGAACATTATTTGAAAGGCACTGATTTGAACTCCTACAAATCTTAAATATATAAAATCTTTAAAGTTTTAAATAGAGGGAAGTATAAAGTTGAATCTCATCGAGGACCCATTGCTTCTCCAGTAATGGTTGGAGGAATGACACGGGGGCGCCATTGACCTTGTAAAGCGGAAGGTCATCGTTATCTGCAGCAGGTCTTTAGCGAGGCATGGAATCTGTCAGCCCCCCTATTTGGCAGCGTGACGCCGGTTGACAGTAATAGGGCCAGCGAAGCTATAAGAATGGAAATTATCTCTAAACTTGTCAGCAGTTGTTGACCCTCTTTATATCTATGGACCTTTGGAGGGGGCTGGGAGTACTAGTGAAGAAGACTGCCTGCGAAGTTCTTCTACCGTCGGTTCCAGCTCTGTAACGACATTTCGTATTAAAAGAGGCTTGTTTGATCTACTTCTGATCGCATACCTTAAAAGCAACGTCATGTATTTTTTAACACATTGCCAACTATTATTTATGTGGGGAGGAAATACCCAGCATGTCAGCCCTAAGACCTGAGGAATGAGCCGCGGCGAAGTCAAAACAGATCAGCTTAGATGCTGACTCCAAAGGAGGCTGGAAATGTATAAATACATAACAAAAATCACTGGCCACAGTAGATACCAGTCATGCTTCTCGCTTTTTCGGTCCTGGTTTGTTTACACGTAAGGAAACACTGAAAGCCCTGTCATCTGTCCGTCGTTAATCCGATGGCCAAACCCTGAAAAATACCTCAGCCGCCGCGGGGTTGTGGTCCTCAATCAGTAAGGAGCGCCAAAGTGGAATTTCACACGGCTATTTATGTCCTCCCAGAAACAATGCCTTGTCACCGGCCAGCGCGGGGACCGCTTTGCAGCGGCTCGGGGATAATGGAGAAGGCTTCCATGCTGCCCTTTGCATTACATTGTCCCGACGCCGGGGTCTGCCCGCGGTCAGGCCCGGCCCGTCACTGGGTGCTATCGATGCTGCGCTTCGGCCCAATGACGAGCGTGTCACCTGTGCCATGGCTCGGCAGGGCATTGCCCCGAGCCTGCCGCCTGGTTAATCTCGCAGACTCATGGTCTTTATTTAGACCGGCAACGCTGGGTATCCGATGGCAGCTTGTGCTGCAGGAGTGAAAAAGGCCATCCGATGATAAAAAGCCGCCCAATACGTTTGTCCCGACACAGGCTCCGTCTAAGCCCTCTGGGTAACTGAGAACCTTGCATGATACACTGCCCTGTTTTCTCTCCACAAATAAACATTACGTATATCTATTGTGGTTGTAAAGCAAACCATAGGTACACATGTATTCGTATTCTCCCTTAGTTTATATATATATATATATATATATATATATATATACACACAAATAAATGTGCAATACTCAATACTTTATCTTAATAAGATTGTTACATTCATAAAAATAATAAAACGTACACTAGTAATGAAAAAATGCTTAATGTCTTAAAACCTGTCAAAGCATTACATAAGCTGATGACCTTAAGTGTATTCATGATAATATAAATATTAATATTGGTTATTGGTATTTCTTTTATTAAATACTTCTCAATATGAACTGTTCAGCTGCTATACTTGAAGTGCACGTCCTGAGTTTAGAGACGTACAACACTTTGTACTGACATGCATTCTCCACGAAAGAGGACAATGTGTATGGCGGATGGAATTCCTCCTCTGGACTATTTAAAGATGGAGTCTTTGCAGCGACTCCCGGCTGCCTGCGGAGGATAATATGATTCATTATGGCACTGCATGGATCTCCTAATATGGCACAGCAGTGGCCCCCAACCCACCCCCGTTGCTGATAAGACCCGACCCGCTGATTTCTGTATTGCTTTCGCACCAATCATTGACCCCCATCCTCCACACACGCACCCCCCACCCCCAAAGCCCATGGCAGACATAATGGCATTCCTGGACCTGGAGCCCTCCCCCATGTATGGCAGAGGTGGTCTTCGTTTATAAGGAGGGCGCCCTGACAGACCCCTCGAATTGGTCACCATTCTTTCAAACGGTAAGATGCAAGCACACAGGCAGACAAACCTTCTGCATCTCACTAAGGCTAACTGTTTGTATTCGTGTGGACTGGAAATACATTCAACTGTTTGATTTGCTTCTTTAGGACCAGCGCACCTCCAGTCTTCCTCTGTAGGGGCTGAAAAGGTATGAATACACATCCCTCCGACAAGAGAAATCATACTTTTTGTTCTGCTTTTCCTCGAATGATACACGCATGAACACAGACCTAACCCCTGACTTACCACACTCCTGTTTCCAGTGTAAACATGGGGGATGCTATGATGAGAGAATTCGGGCCCGCCGCTTCCTACCTGAGGAAGTCGGACAAAGAGCGCCTGGAGGCCCAGACGCGGGCCTTCGACATGAAGAAGGAATGCTTCATCCCCGACGCTGATGAGGAGTACGTCAAGGCCACCATCAGCAGCCGAGAAGGGGACTCTGTCACCGCCCAGACCGAGAGGGGAAAGGTGAGGGCGGCTTTCTACTGGGCACTGCTGGTTCCCCAGCCATTGAGAACCATAGGGCCATGGAGACGCCTTTCACAAGAAAAACTGTTTTTTAAAAGAAATATGCATTGTTCAATGTTTTTTGTTGGTTAAAATCTCATGGTTTGCTAAATATAGTGTAATAAGGTTTTACGCAAAACATTTGCAACATGCCACATTTTTGTTCAATGTATTGACTAGCTGCTGTGTCCGTTCCTCAGACCGTGACGGTGAAGGAGTGCGACGTACACCCTCAGAACCCGCCAAAGTTTGATAAGATTGAAGACATGGCGATGTTCACCTTCCTCCACGAGCCCGCCGTGCTGTTCAACCTCAAAGAGCGCTACGCAGCATGGATGATCTACGTGAGTCTGATCTACGTTACCTGGTTACCTACCGTAACAATAGATCTTTGTAATGGGTTAGTCTGGTTGCAGTATCTCGGGTCAGGTACGACTACTACTAATCATACTATGCAATTATACATATGCTATACTGCCGGTATGTTGTCAGTTTATTTTAAGCATTGTAATTTTGAGGGCATCCTCTCTTCCCTCAGACGTACTCTGGGCTGTTCTGCGTGACGATCAACCCCTACAAGTGGCTGCCGGTCTACAACCAAGAGGTGGTGGTGGCCTACCGAGGAAAGAAGAGGAGTGAAGCTCCTCCTCACATCTTCTCCATCTCTGACAATGCCTACCAGTACATGCTGACAGGTATACATGCGTAGAGTTCAGTGTCATGAAATAGACTCGGTACCTGGCTTAAAATCACTGACCACTGTTTTACATTTTGTTTCACAGACAGAGAAAACCAGTCAATTCTTATCACGTGAGTTTTCTGGGATTAGTTATATTGTCTTGTGGATCATTTAACCTGAACCATCATGAATTTCCCCTAGGGATCAATAACGTTAATATCTCTATCTATCTATCTATCTATCTATCTATCTATCTATCTAACAACATGCAGTGTTGAGTGTGGTAAAATCTGTGTATGCTATGGTAGGAAATTTGGAGGTGTCCAGTTATAATAAGAGCCTAACACTGTTGTGTTTTCTTGAAGAAAATTACAATTAAAGAGTTTAGCATTGTATCTGTTATTCAGAAACAAAACAGTATTAGTTCCACAAAAAATTTGACATCAGTAACATATGTTCCCAGCGGAGAATCTGGTGCTGGGAAAACAGTCAACACCAAGCGAGTCATCCAATACTTTGCCAGCATTGCCGCTGGAGGTGGGAAGAAAGAAGCAAACTCAGACAAGAAGGTGGCCATCTTGGGTGGACTATCCCAGCGTTCTTACACTCTGCCATAACATCCAAGCTATCTTAACCTAAACATTATGCTCAGCCTTTACATTATGACAATCTTGACCTCAATTGGTAACAGTAGTTTAAACTTGTGTTCTCTGTTGCCACAGGGTACCTTGGAGGATCAAATCATCCAGGCTAACCCAGCCCTGGAGGCCTTCGGTAACGCCAAAACCATCAGGAATGACAATTCCTCCAGATTTGTGAGTACTTTTTCTTTGGTGACTTATTTTCAGTAAAATGGGATTCCCAATGCGTTTGCCATTACTCAACCAGTGGTTTTGTGCTTACTTGTTATTTTCAGGGCAAATTTATTAGAATCCATTTTGCTGCTAGTGGAAAGCTGGCGTCTGCGGATATTGAGACTTGTAAGCTGCTTTTTATTTAGTACAAATTCATTTTCCTTATCTTTCTCTTAATTGTGTTAATGACAATAATGTGCCACAGCCACAATGTCTTGCATTGTCAGGAAACCCTTAGAAATCGTGAGATAATAGTAACAATGCCTTCGTAATAAACTTTGCCAAACTATATCTAAACTTCTCCCCAGATCTATTGGAAAAGTCTCGTGTCACTTTCCAGCTGAAGGCTGAGAGAGACTACCACATCTTCTACCAGATTCTTTCTCAGAAGAAACCTGAGCTGCTTGGTAAATCACAGACTCCACAATACATTGTACTGCATTACACTACATAATATTCACAATCACCATATAATGCATGGATTTTCCATTTCAGAAATGCTGCTCATCACCAACAACCCCTATGACTACGCCTTCATCTCCCAAGGAGAGACGACAGTAGCCTCCATCAACGATGCTGATGAACTAGTGGCCACTGATGTAAATCCAGATTAGGTTTTTCCTATATTGCCAAACAATGGACATTCTCTATCACAGATAATGAATTGCAGTGACAATACCAGACATTTTCTCAACTAGGATGCTTATGATGTGCTGGGCTTCACCCAAGAAGACAAAAACGGCATCTATAAGATGATTGGTGCCATCATGCACTATGGCAACATGAAGTTCAAGCAGAAGCAGCGTGAGGAGCAGGCTGAGGCTGATGGCAGTGAGGGTGAGATATATTGATATACGACTAACAGACAAGCAGACCGCCACGTCCAGAAGAATGCACAACTTTAATACAGTTTACATTTCCCTCTACAGATGCTGACAAAGTTGCGTATCTGATGGGCCTTAACTCTGCTGACCTCATCAAGGGTCTGTGTCACCCAAGAGTCAAAGTAGGAAACGAGTGGGTCACCAAGGGACAAAGTGTTCAGCAGGTGTGTAATGGTTCAAAGGGGGTTAAAATATTTTACTGAGCTGGTTCTTGTAGAAAAATATTAAGTAATTCTCCGTCTATCCCTGCAAGGTGTACTACGCCATTGGTGCGCTGTCCAAGTCAGTGTATGAGAAGATGTTCTTGTGGATGGTGGTGAGGATCAACCAGTCCCTCGATACCAAGCAGCCACGCCAGTACTTCATTGGTGTGCTGGACATTGCTGGATTTGAGATCTTTGATGTGAGTTCAGATGATCACATTACAACATTTCCATACACTCGTTATACACAGTATATATAGTACTTTGATTCCATTTTCTGTTTCAGTATAACACCTTCGAGCAGCTGTGCATCAACTTCACCAATGAGAAACTGCAACAGTTTTTCAACCATCACATGTTTGTGCTGGAGCAAGAGGAATACAAGAAAGAGGGCATTGAATGGACTTTCATTGATTTCGGTATGGACTTGCAGGCCTGCATCGACCTGATTGAAAAGGTAAGATATGGAAATAATTCCCAATAAATGAAGGAACAAAATATATATAATATATACTATCTATAAAATTGACCACTTTCCCTCCTCATTAGCCCATGGGTATCATGTCCATCCTTGAAGAGGAGTGCATGTTCCCCAAGGCCAGTGATGCCACATTCAAGGCCAAGCTGTATGACAACCACCTTGGGAAATCCAACAACTTCCAGAAGCCTAGGATCGTCAAGGGGAAACCAGAGGCCCATTTCTCCCTGGTTCACTACGCTGGCACAGTTGACTACAACATCGGTAACTGGCTGGTGAAGAACAAGGATCCGCTGAATGAGACCGTGGTGGGACTTTACCAGAAGTCTAATCTCAAAATGTTGGCCAACCTCTTCGCAAACTACGCTGGTTCAGATTCAGGTAAACAATTTTGGAAAGGTATGAGTAAGAAGTTGAGTTCAAGAGCAGGCCAGACTGTATCAATAGTGTCTTGGTTTAATTGTGAATTTAAAATGTTCTCATCAGATGGAAAAGGAGGAAAGGGTGCTGGAAGTAAGAAGAAAGGATCATCCTTTCAGACTGTATCAGCCTTGCACAGGGTAAGTACAACTACAATCAGGAGGCCACCATGATCGAAAAATCTTTATAATTAACCAACTGGCTGGCCGTGGAGAACTTAACTTCAATCACTTCTCGAAGATAATTTGGAGAAAAATCATGAAAACCACAAGATTTAATTTAAGAGACTATTCGTCAAATTAATTGGAAGTAAGTCAACTATTTTCTTTTCCAAATAACAGGAGAACCTGAATAAGCTGATGACCAACCTGAGGTCTACTCACCCTCACTTTGTGCGCTGCATCATCCCCAATGAGAGCAAAACTCCAGGGGCCATGGAGAACCCTCTGGTGATGCACCAGCTCCGCTGTAACGGTGTGCTGGAAGGCATCAGGATCTGCAGGAAGGGCTTCCCCAACAGGATCCTGTATGGGGATTTCAAACAGAGGTAACTCCATGAGAAGATTGTTGGTATGTATGACCGACAAATTGTACAATATGAATTGAGAAACATAATCCCTTCATTGCAGATACCGCATCCTTAATCCTGCTGCAATCCCAGACGGACAATTTATTGACAGCAGGAAAGGGGCTGAGAAGCTCCTCGGTTCTCTTGATATTGATCACAACCAGTACAAGTTTGGACACACAAAGGTAATAATGAATAAATCAAATACGCCCCTAGCAACATTCAACTGCTTGGATCTGATCCAGCCTCAGCTGCTTGCTAGAGTTGTTTCGAACCAAGTTGTTTCGACTCAAATGGGTTCTAGGTGTTCTTCAAGGCTGGTCTCCTCGGGACACTTGAGGAGATGAGAGATGACCGTCTGTCGCTTATCATAACTGGGATCCAGTCAAGAGCAAGGGGACTCCTTGCAAGGCTCGAATTCCAGAAGATTGTGGAGCGAAGGTCAGACAAATTAAATGAACCAAACCGTGATAAAAAATATATGTACAATATTTGAATGATAACACATTTTTGAATACTTATGTCATTTAAATATTATATAATAGATGACATTATTGACATGCACACATGTTATTGCTCTGTAACAGAGATGCACTACTGGTAATCCAGTGGAACATCCGTGCCTTCATGGGGGTGAAGAACTGGCCATGGATGAAGCTGTTCTTCAAGATCAAACCTCTGCTAAGATCAGCTGAGGCAGAGAAAGAGATGGCCAACATGAAGGAAGAATTCCTGAAGTTGAAGGAGGCCTACGCAAAGTCAGAGGCTCGCAGGAAGGAGCTAGAGGAGAAAATGGTGTCTCTTCTCCAAGAGAAGAACGACCTGCAGCTCAATGTCCAAGCTGTGAGTTTTATTCAAATGGTATGTATGGCTAAGGCAGTTTTATAATCATGTTGATAACATGATCAATATGTCATTACAGGAACAAGACAATCTTGCAGATGCTGAGGAAAGATGTGAAGGGCTTATAAAAAATAAGATTCAGATGGAGGCCAAGGCCAAGGAGCTCTCCGAGAGACTGGAGGATGAGGAGGAGATGAACGCTGAACTGACGGCTAAGAAGAGGAAGCTGGAAGATGAGTGCTCAGAGTTGAAGAAGGATATCGATGACCTGGAGCTAACGCTGGCAAAGGTTGAGAAAGAGAAGCACGCCACTGAGAACAAGGTTTGGCAAATCTTTTTGACAATCCAAATAAACATGATGCAGTTTTGTATTTTCATCATAACATGACACATATCATTTCCCCATTTATAGGTGAAGAATCTGGTTGAAGAAATGGCTTCTCTGGATGAAATCATTGCTAAGCTGACAAAGGAGAAGAAAGCTTTACAGGAGTCTCATCAGCAAACGCTGGATGACCTTCAGAGTGAGGAAGACAAAGTCAACACTCTGACCAAGGCCAAAGCCAAGCTGGAGCAGCAAGTGGATGATGTTAGTAGGATACTGCTGGATTAGTAGGATAATACTAGTAGGATACTGTCCTGATATCTTATGATTGTTGTTTGATAGCTAAACAGTCGATAACCATTAAAATGTCTTCATTATTTAATCAATACACTTTATTCAGCTGGAAGGCTCACTGGAACAAGAGAAGAAAGTTCGTATGGACCTTGAAAGAGCTAAGAGAAAGTTGGAAGGAGACTTGAAGTTAACCCAGGAAAGTCTAATGGACCTGGAGAACGACAAGCAGCAACTTGAAGAGCGTCTTAAAAAGTAAACAACTCACTCGCCTCAATTATACACATGAACTACAGAAAAATGCAATGGTATAGCACTAATATAAAACATGCTTTATTTTTCCTGTCAATATAGAAAAGACTTTGAAGTTAGCCAACTCAACAGTAAAATTGAAGATGAGCAGGCAATTAGCATTCAGCTTCAAAAGAAACTTAAAGAGCTTCAGGTAATTAAGTTAAGAAAAAAGATCGTAAAAAGCAGAACAAAAAGTTTGAACAATCTGATGTTATGAGTGCTTTCATCTTCATAGGCACGCATTGAGGAACTCGAAGAGGAGCTTGAAGCAGAGCGAGCTGCCCGAGCCAAGGTGGAGAAACAGAGAGCTGACTTGGCCAGAGAGCTGGAGGAGATCAGTGAGAGGCTGGAGGAGGCTGGTGGAGCAACATCTGCCCAAATTGAGATGAACAAGAAGAGGGAGGCTGAGTTCCTGAAGCTCCGCAGAGACCTTGAAGAGGCCACTCTGCAGCACGAGTCCACCGCTGCCACACTGAGGAAGAAGCAGGCCGACAGTGTGGCTGACCTTGGGGAGCAGATCGACAACCTGCAGAGAGTCAAGCAGAAACTGGAGAAAGAGAAGAGTGAGCTCAGACTGGAGCTGGACGATGTGGTCTCCAACATGGAACATATTGTCAAGACAAAGGTTTGATTCATTTGTTTGTTTGACTCTGTTTACCAAGACCAAATCGACAATCCAATTAATACGTATTAAAACTTACATTCCAGACAAACCTAGAGAAAAACTGCAGGACCTTGGAAGATCAAATGAGTGAATACAAGACTAAATTCGAAGAAGGTCAACGTTGCATCAATGACTACAACATGCAAAGGGCAAAGCTGCAGACGGAAAATGGTACATTATTTTACTCTTTGGTCTTCGGTCAAGCTAAAGGATGTAACAATGCAATCAGTTATATCTTGTATCAAACCTTGGAACACTAACACCAACATGTTTATTATGCTACGTAAAACAAAAGGTGAGCTCTCAAGGCAAATGGAGGACAAAGACTCCCTGGTGTCTCAGTTGACAAGAGGGAAATTGTCCTACACTCAGCAGGTTGAGGACCTCAAAAGACAACTGGAAGAGGAGACAAAGGTACATTTGAGGGCTTTTCTATACTCTTTCTTACGATGTTTTCTTTGAAGGCACTTTGAAGAAATGGCTGCAAATACATTGCAATCAAAGTGTAATACATTAATCCTATGATTCAATTACATATCAGGCCAAGAATGCATTAGCCCATGCAGTGCAGTCTTCCCGGCATGACTGTGATCTTCTGAGGGAGCAGTATGAGGAGGAACAGGAGGCCAAGGCTGAGCTCCAGCGCAGCATGTCCAAGGCTAACTCTGAGGTGGCTCAGTGGAGAACCAAGTATGAAACTGATGCCATCCAGAGGACTGAGGAACTGGAGGAGGCCAAGTAAGAAAGATGGAGACGTTCAACACTTAACTTATCTTTCACTTTCAGAAAGAAAAACTTAATTACATCCTGCAGATCAGCTTTTTGTTTGTATTATGTTGCTTTTAAAATGTAAGACGAACAAAAAGTTTGTCTGTTAGATGGCTGAGCAACCTTTGCACTAAACCAAAGCATTACCAATAATTTAACGATAATAAAAGGAGCAAGGACATTTCCAGCATCAACAGTCGTTTGAATGTCTGGTTTCTGAAGGAAGAAGCTGGCTCAGCGTCTTCAGGATGCTGAGGAGGCTGTGGAGGCAGTAAATGCTAAATGTTCCTCCCTGGAGAAGACCAAACACAGACTGCAGAATGAGATTGAAGATCTCATGGTGGATGTAGAGAGGTCTAATGCTGCGGCAGCCGCTCTGGACAAGAAGCAACGAAACTTCGACAAGGCAAGGCAGTACTTCTGAAACAGACTCTTTGCAAGGGGTCTGGATAAGAGCCTGTTAAAATGTTTTAATGCAGGACAATCACAGAAATGGCCCACTATGCATATGTTAATGTAGGTCCTATCCGAGTGGAAGCAGAAGTATGAGGAGTCTCAGTGTGAGCTCGAGAGCTCCCAGAAGGAGGCCAGGTGTCTGAGCACTGAGCTCTTCAAACTGAAGAACTCCTACGAGGAAGCTCTGGATCACCTGGAGACCATGAAGAGAGAGAACAAGAACCTCCAAGGTAGGAGCTCTATATTCATTTTGATGTTACAGTTTGCATGACCAAGTCGCAATGCTAAATTTGGTGGTGTGTATTTATTCAAATGAATAAAAGAGGAAATCTCGGACCTCACTGAGCAACTTGGCGAGGGATCAAAGAGCATCCATGAACTGGAGAAACTGAGGAAACAACTGGAACAGGAGAAGAGCGAGATCCAATCAGCTTTGGAGGAAGCGGAGGTATGGACATGCTTTAAACTAAAATCTTTACACTTTAAAATATATACACAATACTGTGTATTGTTGTACAACAGCATACGTTTTGTGTTACTAAGGAATACTCTTTCTTAGGCCTCCTTAGAGCATGAAGAGGGCAAGATTCTGAGAGCCCAGCTTGAGTTCAATCAGATCAAAGCTGAAATTGAGAGGAAGTTGGCTGAGAAGGACGAGGAGATGGAGCAGTCCAAGAGGAACCTGCAGAGGAACATTGACACCCTGCAGAGCTCTCTGGAAGCAGAGTGCCGCAGCAGGAATGAGGCCCTTCGCATAAAGAAGAAGATGGAGGGAGACCTCAATGAGATGGAGATCCAGCTCAGCCAGGCCAATCGGCAGGCGTCCGAGGCCCAGAAGCAGCTCAAAACTATCCATGCTCATCTCAAAGACTCTCAAATCCAGCTGGACGAGTCACTTCGGGCGAATGATGATCTTAAGGAGAACATGGCAATCGTTGAGAGGCGTAACAACCTGATGCAGGCTGAACTGGAGGAGCTGAGGTCTGCTCTTGAGCAAACTGAACGATGTCGCAAACTTGCTGAGCAAGAGCTGCTGGATGTCAGTGAGAGAGTCCAGTTACTGCACTCACAGGTAATCTACGGGAATTACACATCAATTTATTTTTATGATCACCAAGGACCAATGTTTAATATAGAGACTAATAACTAGTTACAGTACAGTTTGCAGCTCCGTTTTATTCTCATCTCTTCTGAAACTTTCGAAACAGAACACCAGCCTCATAAACCAGAAGAAGAAGCTGGAGGCCGATACGTCCCAGCTTCAGTCTGAGGTGGAGGAGTCTGTGCAGGAGTGCAGGAACGCTGAGGAAAAGGCCAAGAAGGCAATCACTGATGCGGCCATGATGGCAGAAGAGCTGAAGAAGGAGCAGGACACCAGCTCTCACCTGGAGCGCATGAAGAAGAACATGGAGCAGACTATCAAGGACCTTCAGCACCGCCTGGATGAGGCTGAGCAGATTGCCATGAAGGGGGGCAAGAAGCAGGTCCAAAAGCTGGAAGCCAGAGTGAGTACTGTACTGTATAGCCCAACACAAAACATCCTGAATTTGAACTCCACTGGTAACTGGTCTGTGCGGAAGCTTCATGATCTTCAGGTGATTTCTAACCACACCAAAAAAGCAAGCATACAAGGTCAATTCTACCGGCAGCTACCCCCATAACAAGGCTACTTAGTGCTCCCATTTAATCAGGAGAGGTTTAACAGTGTTTAACCTTTCCTGTTAATGTACATAATCAGCAGGCTGCTTTTTGAAGAGGTTTAAACACTACATAATTTGTGTTGTAGCTAAACAGCAATATCTTACCAACACATGTATTTGTAAAGGTTGTAATTGTTTTGTATTCTCAGGTACGGGAGCTGGAGACCGAGGTGGAATCTGAGCAAAAGAAGAGCAGCGAAGCAGTGAAAGGAATCCGTAAATATGAGAGACGAATCAAAGAGCTGACATATCAGGTGCTTTATTCATTTATTGTTACAAACGCTAATGAAAACATATTTCTAACGATGGAACCTCTTTAATAATATAAATCTCCTTCAGCGAAGAGTTGGCTCTTTATCTACTCCAGAGCAAGTGGAAGTGACCCTATAAGTTGAAGCGGGGTGCATAAGTAGAGCACACGAGCCCTAAATTCATACATTTGGCCACATTTCAGACTGACGAGGATCGCAAGAACGTCACCCGTCTCCAAGACTTGGTAGACAAGCTTCAGCTGAAGGTCAAGTCCTACAAGAGGACCTCTGAGGAGGCTGTAAGTGCCCATTTTTCATCTAAACTATTTCTAGTGTTTAATGGGCAGTAGGATAAACACCTCTGTCCAGTAGTCAACAATCAAAGTGCCAGAGCTTGGTCAAGACTACTATGGTAAGGCTCCAGCTATAAAAATGTCTGGAAGGTTTTGTAATGAACCTGGTTGGCTTCTATTCAATCCTGTGGAAACAGGAGGAACAGGCCAACACCCACCTGGGCAAGTTCCGTAAGCTGCAGCATGAGCTGGACGAGGCTGAGGAGAGAGCGGACATCGCTGAGTCCCAGGTCAACAAGCTCAGGGCCAAGAGCCGTGATGTGGCACCCAAGGTCGGTGGTAGATGTAGAGATGATGATAATAATTAAATAATAATAATTAAAGCTACTTGAATGCTGTTTACAATCCATAATATCTGAATGTTGATGATAGAATTTACAAACTGTGTTTAACCTTTCAATGATGATTTAGGAAACATATCAGGTTTTCTGACATTGCAAAAGTTG
>JAOPJJ010000134.1:8793649-8803988 GCA_027122795.1 Enchelyopus cimbrius
CCCCCCCCCCCCCCCCCCCCCCCCCCCCCCGCCCCCCCCCCCCCCCCCCGGCGGCGGGGGGCGGGGGCCCCCCGGGCCCCCCGCCCCCCCAAGGAGTTGGATCTTGTCAGGGTGATGCTATTTTTACCTCCCGACCTTAGTGTCTGTCACACCCAGTCCAACCTCTTCTTCCACAGCCTTTTTCTCATGCTCCCTCTTCCCTCAATCTTTCTTCCAGAGTCTCTTTGTTACCACGGTAACCGCCTCCCGTGTCGCCTTGGCAACCCCGCCCCCATCCCCAGCCACCATTCCTTCCCCCCTCTCCCCCTCCCCTAACACAACCAGCAGCCATCACCCCATCACACACATGGTTACGCACACCCATTGATGCGCACAGACACACACACAGACACACACAACACTATAAACACGCCTATGCATGCGCGTACGTACACACCCGGACGTTTGTGTAGGCTATAATTATGGGAGCCACTCATTGCCACGGCGACGCGGGGAGTCTGAGCAGCAAAGAAGCAAAGTGACGTGGATAGAGAGAGAGAGAGAGAGAGAGAGAGAGAGAGAGAGAGAGGGAGGGAGGGATGAGAGAGGAAGGTCCATCTAAAGAGAGCATGAGAAAAAGCAGAAAACAGGCGCAAAAAGGAGCAACAGAGTGAGATAAATAGGAGAGAGAGGGGGATGGCTCAGGGGAAATAGCAGAGATAAAGGCTCAGAGGAGGAGAGAGGGAGGGAGGGAGGGAAAGAATAGGGGAGGGGAGGGAGATAGGGATGATGGAATGGGTGGTGTTTGGGGGAGGATAAAGGTTAGTAGACCCACAGAAAGAGAGATAGATAAAGGTGGAGGTAAAAAGGAAGCTATAAGTAGACAGAGAGGGACGCAGAGAGAGAGAGAGAGAGAGAGAGAGAGAGCGAGAGAGAGAGAGATAACTGCATGTATAATTAGCGAGAGACACACAGAGAGACAGAAAGAGAAATCAGCACACTGCAGACCAAACTCACAGAGGACCGGAGGCTTTGACAGTGTGATGCCACAGCAACACATCTAACCAGACACAGCCTCCCGCCAGAAAACCACACGCATGCACTCACAAAGTCAGGCAGTGCTCGGAAGTTACTCTGGAGTTTTCCTCCACAACATCTCGTAACGTAACATAACGTGCCAATTACATTGTACAATAATGATGTAGCGGTATTAATGTCTGGTTACGGAGACCCAGGATGAGGTTTTAGTTTTAGTTTGGTTGTAATTAGCATTATTAGTAAGAAGATGTGGCGTTCAAGCAATGACGAGCTTTGATGCAGAGCCGAAATGGAGGATCGGTCTGGTGTGCAGTGTAGTGGCATCCAGAGCCACAGCCCTGCGGAGCCGGCATGGAGCATCAGTTTCAGCGGCCTGCTGTGCGCTGTATTGGCACAGGGAGAAACGGCCCTGCAGCGCCCCCGTGTGGACAGCCGGACGCGGCGCATGCGTGACAAAGTGAACTGTATGGAAATACTGCTAAATCGGGCGTAAAAGCCTCTCGCTCATGGCATTCGTTCGGCCCTGACTTTTAATCTCGGAAAGAAGTCGTGGTAGACACCAAGGACTAAGCACATGAGAATAAATTGGACTTCCTAATGGTAGCCAACGGGCAGGAGACATGGCGTCATCGCTCATTCCCCTCGAGATAGATCAAATGTAATGTGTTGATGGTCCAAGAGTCTCTCCATTAGTGGTCTATAGAGAACATGGACTTTTGACTATACATATATCACTCCACTTTACAGGTGTTTATGATAAGCTTTAACTACCCTACATTAACGATAGCTAGCTGTTAGCTCAACTCGGTCACACACGCCACCAACAGCAACTATCAAATCAACAGACGTATTTCACTGTCTGTTACTAGTAAATGGCCACATCCAGATTTATGTATACATGACACAAAGCACCTGGCCCGAAGTTGGTAGTTGGTGTTGGCTGATAAAATGCTCCTGTAGCACGGCTGAGTATCGAAGTGTTCATTTCCAGTCGGTGGTTTGCTTCAGTGGGGCGGCTGTCTGGCATTGTTTGGTATCCTTGAGATAACGGACCGGTCCCATAAGTTATTAAGCACTCCTATGGGAGCGATCCAGGTTAAGTGCTATTGAATAAATTATCAACTTCAAGCTGGCCATTTTTTTTTCATAGGGCATCCATAAGGAAGGAGAGGGTAGATATATGTTTCTATTCCTTACATTTTCCAAATATTTTTTTTTATCCCCAAAATGTCTTTTTTTTCATAATTGTCATTGTTTGTCCTATATACTTTTTACCTATAGGTAAATTGTAATCAATATGTATATATGACAGAAACTCCACATGTCAAGAGCACATATTGAGGCATTACGCTTTTTAAAGTGAAAACACGTTACATCAACCACACGGTCCAGGTTTTCGGTTTAGGAACTGCAACGTCATTCGTGTGTCTTGCCACTGATCGAAGCGGCGTACGTTTTGTATAATTCCTCCACTAGATGGCGGCAGTGGACATGGCTTCTGTCCATCTCCCCCAGCCAGATCTACGTTTCCTGTATGCACTGTGGCAACACTCAACTATAAAACAGTAACGGTGAAACCAGTCCACAGATTCAATGCTCTGCTGTCTACGTTTTGTTTTCCATCACTCTATCCATCGTCCGATCGATTGACGGATGGACCGACTGATGTATCTATCTATCTCTCTATCCATCACAATCTTTTTTTGATCACTCAACCTCTATTTTGCCCTCTGTCTCTCTCTCTCTCTCTCTCTCTCTCTCTCTCTCTCTCGCTCTCTTTCTCTCTCCCTGCTCAACAGCGACCATTCGGCAGCAGCAGCAGTAGTGCAGGGCTCTCTGTGACCTCTGACCTCCCGGTTGGTGCATGGGTGGGGATAGTGGTGTGGAGGCGGTGAAGGACAGGGTCAGCCTCCTATAAAAAGCAGTGACTTCCCACTGTGTCTTATGTAAGGCTGTTACCAACTCCAGCATCAATATTACATCTCAGAGATAGAGAGAGACAGAGGGAGAGCAAGAGAGAGAGAGAGAGAGAGAGAGAGGGGGCGGTCTAGGACCACAGTGATACTGGGCTGTACTCTGATATATATACACTCTACTTATATAATGTGTTCCACTAATGCGTTCTACAAATCTTTTTCCTTTCCTGTTATTAGTGAGAGACCGAAAGGATAAAGGAAAAAGCAAGAGAGCGAGAGAGAGAGAGAGAGAGAGAGAGAGAGAGAGGAGCTCATATCAGTTTTCTTTCATTCAAATCCCATTCATTGAAGATGAACCAACTCCCGAGGTTCCACAGAGCAGAACCAAGCCAGTCATTTCAAGACGCCATTTGCATCACAACAATACCGGCCCCCCCAGTACTCAGTACCGGCCGAACTTGTGGAAGAAACGGAGAACATGGTGGTCCTAAAGTTTGCTCTTTAGCATCAATGCTAGTGAACGCCAACAGTCTGTACACCAAAGAAGGTCTGCGCGGCCGGCTAACACCAAGTGCATGATTTGGGAGGCCGAGCTGCCAAGCTTAATGCTTAACACCAGCAGTCAGTAACGAGACTTCAAAGTTCTCAAGTGCCATCGACTGTTAGCCTCCCGAAATAAGGAAGACGCGTTTTGATATTGAGCAGGCAGCAAAGGTCATGGTCGTATCAATCCAGTGAAACAGTGACAACCCCCACCACCACAACAGCATCAGCGTGAGGAGAGACAGAAAGGGAGGCCTACCTTCGGTGTTCAAGATGGCCGCGTCGGCAAAAGGGGGGCAGAGAGGGGGAGGAAAGGAGAGGGAACAGCATGTTAGCACACATGGAGAAATACGTCCCATTGCATCACCGTTGCATCATTCCAGCCAAAATAGTGAAAATGCTGCAGTGTCGGTTAAATATGTAGAGGAGAGCGGAGGTAAGACAGGTAGGAAAAGACGACACTTCCATTCAGAATAGAAAACACTCATTATGTACAGGTCTGCTTCGACAGATTCCTCTGGAGTTAGTTTGAATCAACCAATCATTTGAAATAGATATAAACTTGCGTCGTGTACATATTTCACCACAGCCAGCGCTTTGGTTCCAGATATTTGATAAATCGATGTTTAGATTGCTGTGTGTGTTTGGGTGGCCCGTCTCATCGGAGTTCATGAACGGACATTCATCAAACAAAGCGCAGGCTGCCATCAAAACGTGACACGTGCCGGTTTAAAGCTCCTTCAACACACAGCGTTATAAAGTATAAACAAACACATATTAGCATGAACACATCGTCCAGGACATGTAGGCCTACCAGAGAGAATCACACTGGAAGATCAGCCAGAAACAAGCAAGGGGATACATGACAGTATTAAAAAAGAGAGGGACGCGTTGGAGTAAAGGAACAGGGATCACAGCGTTGAAAAGGAGAGGGACGCGTTGAAGTCAAGTAAAAGGGATACATAATTAGGAGACAGAATAAGTGTTGAGATAAGGGAACTGAATGGTATTCATTAGGAAGGGGGCTAATTTAATTAAGGATCCTCACAGTGAGCCAGATCGCCCTCCGCTGTTTTGTGTTTCAATTACAGTTGACAGTTGAAGAAATGGTGACTGTTAAATCCAAGACATCCAATTTTGTGGTGATGCACCAAAATAAAAAAAACACAAATATGTAGGAAAAATAAAAAATATATTAGTCTATCTATTGGATATTAGAGAGATAAACCATAGATGCACATGAAGAGTGGAAAAACACAAGCAGTAAACGCCTAATTACTGATACATTCCTGCCATGCGTTTTCAAGTCAGCTAGTTAAAAAAACATGCACTGTACATCAGCATTAACGCGATGAAAAGATTTCCCCTTAAATCTATCAAGCTGTTAAGCATATTCACATTATTATTTAAAGTTGGACGGGCTTTCGAGAGAGAGCTCAGCATTAGCCAAGTCATCAGCAGCTTGCTAGCACACTGAGGGTCCATGTGTATCTATGGTAGGAGGGGTCGCGGGTATCTATGCAGCCAGTAATCAATCAGAAGGTAAACAGCCAGTGCAAAGCAAAGATATTAATGATTAAAGTCAAACCATGAAGTGTTAAGAGCACCAATAAAGCAATGCAAGGTAGCCAGGCAAGGAGGTCAACGGAGGAAGATGAGGTCAAAAGATGACCACCGGTCAGGTGTCCACCACGGCCCCGACAACACTCTCTCTGACAACCCCTGTCCCCACAAAGATGGGTTCTACTTAAAGGTGGGGTATGGGATTTGCAAAAGCCGGCAGATTTTGAAAATACAAAACTACATTTTTTGTATTTCCTTCAACGCTGACTCTGACTCCACCCAGTCCAAGAACATGAACATGGGAGTGCAGTACGACCGTTTGATTGACGTACTTACTGTCCAATGCCTCTCGGTGGTTTTGGAAACCATTGGCTGGAGTTTTTTGAGCCCTGCCCGTTCCACAGATGATTGTCTTGTTTAATTTCCATTTCAGTGCTTCTAACTCAGTGGCTGTAAGTGGGTTATGATAAGGATTTCAAGTAATTTAGCAAAAATTGCCAAAAAAGCGAATTCCATACCCCACCTTTAACGGAACGTCAGTGCCTCCAGAACCTGGAGCTAACTGTCAGTCTCTGTTTGTGTTGTGGACGTGTCGGAGCCTATCTGTTACAGTGAGTGAATAAGGCCTCAGCTATTAATAATAAATACAAACTAGTGCCGTCGGAGGACCGCAGAGCCATGCACTTTGAATCACACAACCCCACTGACGCGTCGGCCTGCTCGAAGCAATGCCTCCTAATCCGTAGGCCCACACCGTACGCTGTGCTGCTATGCTACGGTTATCTAGAAACGCCCCCCTTTGACTGATAATCTTTCCTGTAGTTCACCAACCTTCCAGCAGGGGGAGTGTTGGCGGTGGCGGTGGCGACGAGGCGTCCCGGTGCTGTGAGTGTGCAGGGAGGGAGGGAGCAGGTGGGGTGGCGTGGGTGGCGGAGGTGACGGAGGCAGGCGGCGGGGGGGATGGGCACGCTACGGAGTTAGCCGGGGGAGCGACCGGCAAACTCTGGCCCGGGCTGGAGCTAGCCGCCGCGGGGGGGGATGCGACCGCGGGGGTGGAAAACGACGGGACGAAAGGCTTGGCGTCGGGATTCAGGCCCGAGCCAATGGGAGCGCAGGGGGGCGTGTCTACCGGGGCGGCTAAAGGGGAGGGGGTGAAGGGCGGGGCGGGAGCGGTAAGGGACGCCTCCTGGGTGTTCTTGGTGGGGGAGCAGGTGGGGTGGCAAGCGATGGAGGTCTGCAGGGAGGTGGTCTCTGGAGGGGTGGTCTTGGCGACCGTGGAGGGTGTGTTGGTGATGGGGGTGGTGGTCTGGGAGCTGGGGGTGGAGGCGGGCGGCGTCTGGAGCACAGAGTCCAGGAAGGAGAAGGTCTGGGAGACCGGACTCAGGTTTTCCCCCGACAGCAGCGCCAGGCTACCGCAATCGTCCGCCGGCGCCACGCTAACGTTAGCCCCGCCGGCGTCGACGACGGAGTCCTTGGCGGCCTGCGTCCCCTTAGCGTCGCCGCGTCCGCCCTGGGCCGACAGCGGGAAGTCGTCGACGCACATGGGCTCGTAAGGGCGCGCGGAGGAGTGGGCGGGGTTTGTGACGCAGGCCGGGGACACCGGAGGCTTGGAGCCGGCGGGGCCAGACAGAGCGTCTGTACCCCAGTGAGGGCCGCCCCCTGTGGGCTGGCCGGGAGAGGCGGACTCCTGGGGAGGTCCCCACTCTTCCGGAAGCTTCATGCGACTCTTGCTCTTCCTCCCCCTAACCCTCCCCCCGGCTCCTCCTCCCCCCCTCCCTTTGATGTCCGACTCCCAGCTCTCTTCCTCCTCATCCTCTTCCTCCTCATTGTCTTCTTCCCTTCCTCCCCTCTCACTCCCGGTGACAGCGGCGGAGGCGGGGCTTATCGTCCCGTTGCTCCCCAATTGGCCGTTCTGCCTGTCCAGCATGTCGTAGACCTCGTCGCGGCTCTTCCTCTTCTTCTTCCTCCTCCTCTGCTGTTGCCTGGCAACCTCTCCCTCGGGCCCATTTCTGTGTGGGCCCAAGGGCTCCGAGGCAGAGGAGGCGGAGCTGCTGTCCTCCAATGAGCCGCTGGGGGAGTGGGCGGGAGCTGCTGCGGGGAGGGGGGGGGGGGAGGGTTTATATAAGAGGAGGAACCAATCACATTCTGTGTCAGAGAAATCCCCCCTCCCCCCCCACCTCACCAATAGGCTCCCATATAAGGGTTTACCAGAAGAAGGAGGGGCTTAGAGTCATGGCTGATAGGCTCCGCCCACAAGCCCTCCCACTGTGGAATAATGTCTAGAGTTTTGAAGCAGATTTGGTTCTACACGCTTCTGGTGTTAACGGTCATGAGTTATTTCGGCTCTCTTGGTCAGACTTTACGTAAGAACCGGATGAGGGCCATGTCATTTAACTGTATTGGTTCACCTGTGGTAGGTAGGGGACACTTAAGTGAAGTGAATACATCGGACTAACTGGATATAAGATCTGGAAAATGACTCAAAGAACATTGCCTCGAATGTGGGAACAAGCTTATTCAAAAAAAGCACTTCAGACAAAAAGCAGCTTCACCTGCAAGATGATACACAGTGTTTAAGTATGAATTATGCGTGGTTAAAACAACAAGGCAGAGAGAGGAGGTTGTTTCCCAAGCAGGTAATCTAGTGTGATTCTCTCTTAACACTCATGACCATCATCATCATCACCCTCCTCATCTTGATGGTCATGGCTGGGACTTTCCCAGTTGCCCAGTGTTGGTCATGTAGGTCACATAAAACACACACGCACACACACGCACACACACACCCATCGCAGTCGACGAGGAAAAACGATTTAGATTTACGCCCGAATGACACACGTCCACCGTTTTGTATGTGGCCTATGGCTAGCGACCGAGATCGCTTTAGTAAATCACATTCTAACACAGATACGAGGGAGCAGAGCTACATCAGAGAGTAATGAATGCGGAGAACCTAAGCTGAAAGCTAGTGATTCGTGTGATTGGTTATCGCAGACCAATCAATAGTAATATCACACCGATCTGAACCGGATCAACACCAACTCAATCTCAAATGAAACAGCATGGGAATACATGCAATATGCACTACACAAACACACACACACGACAAAACATAAGACACAACCGGATGCAACAAAATGGACAAACAGACCCACACGTCACTTGATGCATTGTAGCTCAAAACCCATGCATTCTCTCTCTCCCTCTCTCTCTCTTTCTCTCTCTAGCTCTACCCATCTCTCCCTCATCTTGTCTGTGATTCACCACTGTCAGTAGTCTCTCTCTCAGGGGCGACACAACCATACTGACTGCGTGTGCTGGGCCCAGCCCGCCACAGGAAGGAGAGAACTCTCACATGAAGACATGAACACATCCAGAGATGAAGGGGGCAGGACGGTATGGAAAGCTTAATACCTGCACATCTCCTATCTCAACATCACCCATCGTACTGTTCAGTGATTCCATTCGGCAAACGGACTGGAGCACGTCCGCTACAGATAATCAGAGCTGGGTAATTGTGACCTCCTGCCTGTTGCCCGCGGGGCTATAAACAGCTGAGGGCCTTGGGGGTGGAAGGAGGCGTTTAGAATCCATTATGGATGTGGTCGGGTGTGTTAATGGAGGAGCCTTGATCCAGGTCTTGCCAGCGCGCCTACGGCGTCCTCTCAGCCGGAGGGGTTGGAGGACGCCTCTCTCAACGGGCCGGTTTGCACAGAGACAGAGAGGAGGAGGCTAGGGCTTTCGTTGGGCACAGGGCTGTGTTGACCGGTGGCCATTTTGAAAGGTTTGAACGGTTGAGGCGGAAATCTGACTTGGTCATAAGTTGGCTGTGAACCAAATAAACTGAAATCTGTACAAAACTAAAATCAAATAAATGATATTATGATAGATATCGCAGAGAGGCAGAGTTTATAAGAACCCATCCAAAATAATATGGTTAAAGTCTCAAAGGTTAAAGTATTAACAAAAAATGTCACAAGCTGGTTGAAGCTGAGCTATTACTCTTTAGGACATTTAAAACATCAAATCCATCGTCTCCATTTTCATTGCTGACTCTGCACTTTTCCAGACAAGAAAAGTCTGGAAGCTGTTAGAAAAAGCACATGGTTACATAAGAGCTGGCAAGAATCAGTCGCTAGCCGGCGGAGCTAGCTTTAGTGCATCGACACAACAGAGAGAAATAGAGCTCCAAAATGAAAGTCCTCAACGTAACACCCCTGCAGTGGTATAAAGAGTTTATATAATCTGTTGGAACTCAACATATTGTTAAAGTTATTTTAGGTTTACTCTGAAGTAGAACAAGCCAGTATTGGAAACTCAACCTCCTGTCTGATTTTAAATCTGAATTTGTAATCCAAATAACACCTTAATGATCGTAACTATATCGTAACTACAACTGCCATTCAGTCAAAAAATACAGCGTGTGCAACGCGCACGTCTCATCATCTCTTTCCTCTTCCTCTCCTCTAATCCGTCCACAAATCCATCCTTCCATCCAACCATCTCACAACAGTGCGGGTCCTCGCTCCCTCAGTACCTGAGAACTGATCCATGGAGTGGAGCCCCGGCCCGGGGGAGGTCTTCAGTGGAGAGCTGCCCCCGGTGCTGCCAGTGGTCTTAGGGTCCAGGCCAAAACCCGGAGCGGACTGGGGGAATCCAGCGGGACTGGGCGGGCTCCTGTTGGACTGGAAGGAGGGGGGCATGCCGGCGCCTACGCCCACACCCAGACCAGTACCCATCCCGGGCTGGGAGAAGCCTGGTGGGGGCAAATGGTGGAGGGAGAGAAAGAGAAAGGGAGAGATAATTACAGTGTGAGAGATAGAGAAAGAGAGAGGGGTAGACAGAAAGGGAGAGAGATGGAGACAGATTGTTTTAACAAATAAAAAATCATATTTTTTGATGATATTTGACCTTTTAGTGCTTTGGAATTGGATTTGTTTGTCATGTTATTTATAATAATCCTATTATCATGCTGGACACATTGCATAATACAGTGTGTGTGTGTGTGTATGAGTGGGTGAACCTAGCATGGAGTCCATAGTGTTTGTGTGTGTGTGTGTGTGTGTGTGTTTGTGAGAGTGGGTGGACCTAGCATGGAGTCCATAGTATGTGTGTGTGTGTGTGTGTGTCTGTGTGAGTGGGTGGACCTATCATGGAGTCCCAAGTGTGTGTGTGTGTGTGTGTGTGTGTGTTTGTGAGAGTGGGTGGACCTAGCATGGAGTCCCAAGTGTGTGTGTGTGTGTGTGTGTGTGTGTGTGTGTGTGTGTGTGTGTGTGTGTGTGTGTGTGTGTGTGTGTGTG
>JAOPJJ010000134.1:9520825-9538358 GCA_027122795.1 Enchelyopus cimbrius
AGAGTGAGAGAGAGAGAGAGAGAGAGAGAGAGAGAGAGAGAGAGAGAGAGAGAGAGAGAGAGAGAGAGAGAGAGACTTCAAGGTCAAGTCTTCACCATAGTGTCATGACTAAGACTTTGATAGACAAAGATGTTTTGTTTTAATATTCCAGAAAGCTTATTAGAGCGTATTATTATAATTGACTGAATAAATTCATTCCAGTTATACACAACAAAAGCTAAATACAATGATGTGCGGATCCAGTCTAGTGGGATTGAAACAGGGGGGGGGGGGCCGCAAGGCAAGCACCGCAGGGGGCTTCAAGTTACGGAGTAAAAAAAACTGTTTAAGGTTTTTGTTAATATCATTATTTGTATTCAATCGTTAAGAAGAGGGATGAAAAACAGGAGAAGAAAAAAAACAAGAGTCAAGCTATCAGAAGAGAGAGATCCTCACCTCTTTCCCGGTGCTGATGCAGCCGTTGATCTCGGAGATGACTCCCCGGTTGAGCATCTTGAACAGGATCATCCTGGTTCTAGGATCCAGAACCTGAAGAGAGAGAGCAGTCTCAATACAAGAAGTCTCCTTCTGGGATGTTCATCTGGAACCCGAAACATGGCCGGTTGGAACCGGACATTCTTGTTCACCCTCGACTCACACTAAAAGTATGTGTGAGTGTGCAAGTTATTATGTCAGGTGGTTTTTACCTGTTCTACTGTCGCTCGGTCGGACTTGTCCTTCACTCTGAACCTAGGAACAAATGAAGACAGAAACGTTTGCTCAAGGGACAAGGGTCATAGAAATTGTATCTTTGTGATGTTATGGAATCGAACGTACGTGTCGGACTCCCTCTGTTTCTGCATGGTCGTCACTTTGTTGATCACAGAGTCGGCATAGTTTAGTTTATCTACAAGGAATAGAAAATTAAAAAAATGACAATCAAATCCAACTGTTGATTGTTTTGTGAACCAGCGGAACCAGGTGGAGAATTTACCCAGGTTGATCTTGTGCTCGAATTTCCTCAACGCTTTATCGGTGGGCGTCGACAACTTGAGCGCCTTGTTCGAAGGTTGCTGCTTATTGGACTGTGAACAGCCAATAGAAACATCGGTCAGCATTCATCGGCACATCAAGGTGACATAGGAGGTTCGCAAGAAACCTCTGGTCCTTCGTCTCTTACCTGGGAGTTGAGGCCTGGCCGGTTCATGCTGTTGTAGCGCTTGGTCATGTCTGACCCCTTCCAATCCCACTCGTCGTCGTCATCATCGTCGTCATCGTCTTCCTCATAATCATACTCTTCATCCTCCTCACCGTCCACCAGGCCTGTCGGGGACGGCTCCAGCGACATGGTGTTGACCTGGGTTTCTACCACATGCACGGCCGATGTGGCAACCGTGACGCCATCGGAGGGACTAAACCACGAGAAAAGCCGTCACGTCAAACGGATCAAACATTAACGGGTACGGCGCACGGCCTCAAACAGCATGAACACGTTGACATGTCAGAGCAGGGTTGGCATGACAACCCCTGACTCTTCTTCTTGACTTAAGAGATACTGCCGTGAATTATAATCACCCGCCTCCCAATTGTCCACTGATTACATTATTTGTTGTTCCTACTTTATGGGCAGATGATTTTGATGACATGGAAAGGAGTGAAAGTCAACCTTTAATGGGTTGTGTACACTGTCATCATCATCAACAGCTTATAATGTAAATAACACTCACTTTTCTGATTCGTCTGCATCGTCGAATTGTCCCTCGACAACAGTGGCACCGTCAGACATTCTCACCTCCCAAATCCAAACCTTTATGAGACTCGATAAATACTTTGATCGGTTGTGATGGTCAGGTCTCTCAGCCCTACGCAACCTCGTGTGAGTCTCAGAGATGTACTTCCGGCTGTATTGTTTTTCTACGGTGGCCGATATATAGAAAACGACGCGCATATTATAATAACACGCAAGTTATCCATACAATGTAATAATTTCAATTAAATTAAAGACGGATACTTGTTTTGAAAGAACTATATAGATCTTAAATTGTGATTTTTTTTTACATTTATTTTGGAAATAGTACAATTTGTCACACATGAAGACTCATAATGGCGTTAAAGAACATTTCAGCATAACTATGATAATGATTATTTTTTTACTAATATTTTTAGTATTCTATTTGTCGTTATGGTCTCAATATTTTGGTTTCATAATACGTTACGCAGTACACCGGAAATAGGATTCAAAGAAGAAGAAGCTGTCAGCATGGCGTCCTCCAGCCGCACGCAGGTTATTGCGTTGTACCGATTGTTGATTAAAGAGAGCAACAAGTTCCCTTCTTACAACTTCAGGTATGTATTTATTAGTGTAGATACCTGCTGCCAAAATGACCATAAAAATGTACATGTGTTGTCATGGAGCACTGCTCTGCTCTGCTCAGAAAAGTGACGAAACACCGATGTAATAACTTGGGCTGTAAGTAGGCTCTCAGGGTCAGTCTGCGGTATAACAGTCTTATACCATGGTGTCTTTGCGTTTCTTTCCGCCTGTAGAAACTACGCTCTCCGCCGGATAAAGGATGGTTTCAGGGAGAATAAGCACGTCGACAACCCTAAAAGTATGGACCGGCTTCTGACCGGGGCCACAGAGAGCCT
Organism: Enchelyopus cimbrius; assembly: GCA_027122795.1. Taxonomy (NCBI): domain Eukaryota; kingdom Metazoa; phylum Chordata; class Actinopteri; order Gadiformes; family Gaidropsaridae; genus Enchelyopus; species Enchelyopus cimbrius. Next base: position 9,523,454 of record JAOPJJ010000134.1, read on the forward strand.
GGCTCTGATCAAGAGACAGGTGGGTCCCAACATGATCCATAAAGCTCAATGTCTGCTTATTACAACCGAGTATCTCTTGAGACAAAACCTCACTTTCAAACTGAGTTTGTTTTGCTCCGCAGGTGTCCGTCGGTAAGATGTACGACACCCAGAAGACCATAGTGGAGGGCCTGGGAGCCCGGTGAGCTCTGGACATGGAGCGTTTGGAGACCCAACATCTGGCTGGCCTCTGCTGGCTACAGGAGTGTACGATGCTAAAGGAGTCTACTATGCCATAGCAGTCTACTATCCGATAGGAGTCTACTATGCCAAAGGAGTCTACTATGCTATAGGACTCTACTATACTGTGATATAGGCGTCTTTGCTAACCACTGAGCATTAATTGTATTCTATATACACCCACAGGGCACACAGTTCAGTGAGCGCCTCTGACTCCATGCCATACAGTCATTTCCAGGAGTGGTTTAAAGCATTTGACTTGTTCATGTTTTGGACTGACACTGTTCCAACACATTGGTGTACACACCCGGTACACATGTGTTTTTCGACCCGAAAGTTAACGGAAAATGTGACTGACCGGAGTCGGTCAGTTCGTGAAATGGTATCAATAAAACTGTTGCAATCACTAAAAGGTTTGAAGTTTTTGTATTTCTTATACTTTTGCTGCTTTTTGCAAAATGTGAATTGCGTGTTGTTGCTTGTTTCTCCAAATGCGTCACTTTTCAGGGACGGGGACTCTTGTTTTGAAAGGCGGTGAACCGGAAGTGTAAAGTAATTGCCGGGCCGCTGAAGCACGCCGCACACACATGTTTAAAGTTATCCATTAAATATGTTTAAACATTTGGAAAGGACGCCGAGGACAGTATTAGTCTGTGAAAGATCCCACTTGGACCATGAAAATGCGAGACTCGCCAGTCACATAGAGCAACACTCCTTTAACCACAAGGTAAGACTGGGACCCCTGGGTTTCTGCTGGACCCTGTCATCATGTGTCCATGTCCCATTGAATCATATGAACAGGTTAAGATGCATGCATGAGTCTTGTGTTGAATTCACTTTCCAAGCTAAGCAGCCATTTGGGACTTTTCTAAACGGCCATTCATTCCCAATGAAGGGTAGTAGTTGTCCCGATTTGCTGCTGGAATAATACGACTCTGACAAATCGCACCATCCAATATCTCATTGGTATTGGCCTGTATACAATTTGGGTTTGATCATCTGAAAGCAGAATGTCAAAGTCCGCTTTCCACTCAACGGTTGGATACAAACAGACAGACAGCTTGCGAAATGCCTCCTTTCCCGCTGCGCCATGTGAGCGACTCTTCAGCCTCGTCCTGCTCCTCCTCCCTCCCTCCCTGTCTCCGGTGCAGGTGTCTCTGCTGGTCCCGGGCTGTGCCCAGCTCCCTGCGGACCTCTACGCCGCACTGAACAGCATGAGCCCGTTCCTCCTGGTCAGGAACCTGCCGCTGTCCCAGCTGCTGGAGAAGGACTTCCTCCACCAGGCGGTGTACAAAGGTGAGCAAAACGCAAACCGCCTCGAGTGAAGGTGTAACGTTGACAAATCAAATTGAGTTTTTCTGTATTATAGCCAATTTCATACACAGAAAGGCAACCAACGGTGCTTAACAAAAGTAGAAAACAAAGTAAATTGTATCTATATATATGTACATATATGAAAGGAAGTGCCACATTTTAGCTCTAAAAACACTTCATATTAAAGCGTAAAAAGAAGTGAGAAACAAACTTTACAAACACTTCATATAAACAAGTCAAACACACTGAGGTGTGGTGATGTTTTTCTGCATGTAAGGAAGTGTTGGGTACTGTATATGTTGTCAGATGATTCACCACTCGGGGTCGTTGCAGGTTCAACGTATGGTCTATCTTACCAGACCAGGATAGACGAGGACAACTGTTATGCCCTTCTGCCAAGCGGTATGGATGTATTATCGATGACACGATAGTCTGTTATCACACAGGCAACGAGACAACGTTAATGTAATCACATAAGTGTTCATAAGACAGCATTATAATCACACAATAACAGTATTATTACGTCATAATTACATGGTGACAACCTTATTTCAATTAACAGCATGTCATCCACTTTTGTCGTGACTTTTATTTACTGCTTTATTCCACGTATATTTCCAAAACACAATTCATTATCTTGTTAGGACTCAACATCAATTCATTGTTAATATTTTCAGTTTGATGGTGAGCCACGAAGCATGCAGAGAGAATACGAAAATATAATTAGAAACTAAAAGTCTTGTGTGGCCCAAAAAGAGTATGTGGTTCTGATGTGGTCCCGGACCGGACCCTGCCGCGTGGTTCTGGTCCTGCAGGGAAGCTGATCCTGTCGTTGGACAAAGACACGTACGAGACCCTGGGTCTGGAGGGGAAGCCGTCGCAGTACCAGCGCAGGCCAGCGGGGAGACACGGTATGAAGGTCTCTCACTATATCAATACCATATCAATACTAGAAGGATATCACAATATAGCTTATGTTATTGATATCAATACTACAAGTATTGATATCACAATATAGCTTATGTTATTGATATCAATACTACAAGTATTGATATCACAATATAGCTTATGTAATTGATATCAATACTAGAAATATTGATATCAATCAATACTACAAGTATTGATATCACAATGTAGCTTATGTAATTGATATCAATACTAGAAGTATTGATATCAATCAATACGACAAGTATTGATATCACAATATAGCTTATGTAATTGATATCAATACTAGAAATATTGATATCAATCAATACTACAAGTATAGATATCACAATATAGCTTATGTAATGTATATGGATGTATAATATAACAAAACGAAAGAGGAGAAATAGTGTGTGTGTGCGTGTGCGTGTGGGTGTGTGTGTGTGTGCGCCTGTGTTTGTAGTGGTGAGTGTGGACCTGAAGGACCGGACCATGTCCCCAGGGGGTCCGGGTCACCAGCGTGTTCTGAAGGCCCTGATGGAACACAACCCCCTCAGCTGTGACCTGCTGCTGGGTCAGCACCTGCCAGGTACACACACACACACACACACACACACACACACACACGTTTAAACATTTAACTAAGGGGGAATTTGGAGATGGATGATTTTCGTCACCTCAACAGGTGGCGAAAGCCCCGCCCTCCAGAGCCTGCTGTCCAATCACAAGCTCTCAGAACACAGGCCTCGCGTCAGCAGCCAGGTGATGACGTCGTTGCCGTGCCCGACTCTGGAGTCCTCTGACCTCCAGGTGGAGCGGCAGTCATGTGACCCCCAGAGCCTCCTGGAGTGGCTGGGGGCCGTGGACGCAGGAGTGGCATTGTAGGTCCCCGTTCTACTGATGACATCATACCTGACCACAGCTAGGCGTCAGTTGGAGCTAGCGCCGTATGCTAAGCTAGGAGTGACTCATCCAGGCACAATGAGAGATGTGTACTTTTGAACTTGCTTACACTCTTCTTCGTGTTTACTTCTTGTTTTACCTCAGAATATTGACATTAAATTCCTAGTTAAATACTGTACCTCAGTTTGAATGACATCATCACACCAACCTCATTCAGAACAAGTCACTATACTGCGTTTGTCTCACGGATCCGTGCATCCGACATTTTGTTTTGTGCGTCTCCCAGCGCGGACCAGACCGACGGCTACCTGTCCTCCTACGAGTGTCCCCAGCCCCAAACGGTGGTGGACGCAGCCGTCCAGTGCTCCGTCACCGGACTCCTCCTCCCTGAAGACGTCTGGCACCTGGTGGAGGTCCTCAGGTAGGATAGCTCTAACCAGAAAATAGCGTGTGTGTGTGTCTACCTACAGGTATTTAGGTTCCAACATCCTTAGTACCAGCAGAAGGTTCTAGGCTTCTAGTTCTTGACGTGTTCTCCTCCGTCACTCCCAGGCGCTCTGTGCTGGAACCCAAGCTAGCTCCCTGGCTAGCGCTGACGGTGCACGGCTTCCAGGACAGCCCTGTCTCCTGGGGAACCACCGAGCACGGGTTCCTGAGCGGAGGGGAGAACTTCTACACCGTGGTCCTCTTCCAGAACCTGGACTACTGGATCTGCATGGCCACCGGCCCGCACGACGCCTGCCCACCCTGACGGGCCCACCAGCAACACAGCCAGGTGGGTCTTCGTTTGACACAGTGTGCGTGAACACGTGTCCACTTAAATGTACTTTAAAGGAACACGCCACCGTTTTTCCATACTGAACTATGTTCCTCCCTGATCTTAGACGAGTTCATACATACGCACGCACGAAGGCGAGAGAGGTATGTATCAACTCGTCTAAGATCAGGGAGGAACATAGTTCAGTATGGAAAAACGGTGGCGTGTCGCTTTAAGCAACATGCAAGATATAAGACCCGATATTTAAGGGTTATTGGTTAGAAATGGCATTAATGCGTTATGAATAACGACTGAAGACATCACAGCAGATCCACTCGTAGCAGAATTTATTGACATACAAATAACTGTACAGGGTTGCCCTACGGATATGAAAATATTAATTTCATTAAAATAATAATTTTAGAACACAAATTGGAATGACACGATGCTTGTGAGCAACAGTCTGGGGTGGAGCAAGTGTTGTGCTTCAAAAAACAGTACGTCACTTCTAACTCTTCACCGTCCACAAAATTCCCTTAAAGTTAAAGTTCTCTTAAAGTTGGTGTGCATAGGTGTACAGTTCTGTTTGTCCTCCTACCTTATAAAACGGCGCGGGTGATGTCCAGATGAGTTTTTCCATAGACATGAAATATAATTTATTTAACTTGAGTTTAGCTGTTTAATAGAGCAAACCATATACAGTACCCGTGTTCACTTGGGAACATGGGACGTTCTGTTGTACTGGCAAGACACATGTGTGGTTCATCTTGTATTTCCCATAAGGCCGTGCTGTTCGTCTTGACGAGGTTGGTAACCAGGGTCTCCTTCAGAACCGATCCAGCCAATCAGCACGTTGGCTTTTCCCTGCTCCCGCCCCCTGGTCGCTAGCAAGCTCCACAGGGCGTCGTTCAAAACTTTGAGTGAATGTTGTGCTATACGGCCGCTGAATGTCAACGGCCTCTCGCCGGACGGCCGAGTCCTTGTTAGCAGTACTTCAACTTCCTGTTGTCCGCGCGTCGCTTGAGAAACAGGTTGCCCCCTACTGGCGGCTCTTCACATGGCGGGAGTAGGAGGAGGAGTGGCGGCGGCGGCGGTGGTCGCCAAGGCAACTAAAGCTGGTCCAGTTTCTTCTGCAGGTACTTGAGGATGGAGTCGGTGCCCTGCGACGACCCCCACACTCTCTTCAGGGCCTCGCACTCGCGCTCATTGGCTTGCTCCAGGGCACTTCGGTTGGTGTTGCGCATCAGTGCCTTGGACTCCCTCAGTACCTGCGGGGTCAGAGGTCAGGGGTCAGGTCCGGACAGCGGGGAAACGGGTTGACGAAAGTTGACGACATTGCCGTAGAGAAAGGGCCCCATTTTTACTGCCAAGTGGGACGTCGATTAGTGACATCACAAGCGGGATCGTCCACCCTGACGTGCGATTGGCTACGGCTGTTCTATCCAAACAGATGGGAGGACACGCCCACTTGTGATGTGATGGTGGTAAAGTAGGGGGCCCTTTAGCCAAAACATGTATGTTATTGAGTTTATTTAAAGATGAGATGATCGATCTCGATTTTGAGATTTTCTGTATGATTTGTAAAAAGATTCTTTTTTTCCCGTACTTTTATTTTTTACTGAACCATTGTGGAGCGCGGAGCCAAATAAAAAATAAAAAACCAACGTGACCTGAAAGGGAATGCGCGCGTGTCGTGACTTACCAGGGAGTTGACGGCCACCAGCTCCTTGATGCGCAGCATCACCTCCTGGCTGAAGGTGCCCGGCCACAGCACCTGAGACACCAGACCCTTAGCGCACGCCTCCTGCGCCGTCAGCTTCCTGCCGCTGAGCAGCATCTCGTTAGCCTGCAGAGGGGGGAGGGCACAGCGACATAGCATTAGCACGTTAGCGTTAGCCTGTGGGCAGGAACGCACAGCGGCGTAGCATTAGCACATTAGCGTTAGCCTGTGGGTGGAGGCACAGCAACGTAGGATTAGCACATTAGCGTTAGCCTGCGGGCAGGAACGCAACGCGGTGTAGCATTAGCACGTTAGCCTGTGCAAAGCCATAAGATCAGAGAGGAGCGATCACGCCAACAATCGTCTTGTAGAACCCTAACCCTTCATAAAGGTGTCTTGGGTAAAACAAACGATATCAGTGTGCTATGTACATTTTTCTGTGCACATTTTTTTCGGTCTTTTGAACCAATGTATTGGAAGAGCACAAAACAGCACGGACGTCAAATGCGAGCGTCACATGACCAACCATGACCAATCACAACAAGCGTGAGATCACATGACCCTGTCGAGGAGGGGGGGCGGGGCGGTCCTACCGAGGCCACGCCCATGATGCGCGGGAAGCTGAAGGAGGAGCAGGCGTCGGGCGTCTGGCCGTAGACGGTGTACGGCGTCTGGAACCAGGCCTTCTCGTTGGCCCACACCACGTCGCACAGCGGCAGCAGCGCGGCGCCCAGCCCCACCGCCGGCCCGTTGACCGCCACCACGATGGGCTTCTTGAACTGGATGAACGTGTCCACGAACGCCCTGCCGCCAGACGGAGAGACGGAGACGCAACCGTTAGCGGTGAAAGGTATAGGAAAAGGCACACAATGCATTAAAGGGGCCCCCTGTTTTACCACCAGGTGTTGGTGGGATCGACCAATAGCGGCTGGGCAAGTCCATCCAGCTAAGATCTGGGTGGACACGCCCACTTGTGATGTCACCAAGGCAGGGCAGATTCTTCAGATGGCTAGCGATGACTGATCACACTGACTGACACCTTGTGGTTAGACAGGGGCCCTTTGAATCCGAAATCACTTTGGTCTAAGATGCACGCACACACACACACACACCCCTTCCCGTTCCCTCCCTTGAACAGCTGGTTAAACTGAAACCCGTCTCGGCTACCTGATGGTTTCGGCCATCTTGACGCTCTCCTTCTTCCTGTCGTCGGTGAGCCGTCTGATGAAGTACAGGAAGTCCAGGCCATAGCAGAAGGTGTTGCCCACTGCGCCCAGCAGCACCAGCTTGCTGTCGTCCGACGCCGCCGTCGCCATGGCGCTCTGGATCTCCTTCATCACCTGTTTCAAAATAAGTAACCACGGTAAACATTCCATCCTACATCGTTCCAGTGTGGTAGCCACGGTAACTAGGGTGTGATTGCAAGTGTAGTGGTTGCTACGTTAACCATACCATCCTACATCGTTCTAGTGGTAGCCACGGTAACTAGGGTGTGATTGCAAGTGTAGTGGTTGCTACGGTAACCATACCATCCTACATTGTTCTAGTGTGGTGGCCACGGTAACGGGTGTGAGTATAGCGGTTGCTATGGTAACTCTTCCATCCTACATGGTTCTCGGGTGGTAGCCAAGGTAACTAGGATGTGATTGCCTGGCATGGAGTGGTTGCTACGGTAACAAATCCACCCACCATCTTCCCTACGCTGTTGAAGAGCGGTAGACGCGGTGACGGCAAGCGATCGGGCTATCTCCCGTGACAGCCGCGGTAGCCATGGAAACGGGCACAGGCGTACCTCGGGGTTGAGGGTGTTGTTGTCGGTCTTGGTGGACAGCAGGATGTGCGTGAAGCCGTCCTGCTTGCGGACCACGATGTCGCGGTAGCGGTACGCGCTCTCCGTCTGCCGCACGCTGTAGCGCAGCCGCTTGTCGATGGCGTGGCGCTCCTCCACCCGCCGCTTCCCCGTGGACGCGCTGGCCGCGCCCACCGTGGCGCTCTGCGTCCCGGCCAACCCGCTGGCGGACGACGCCTCCATGAGGGCCGAGGAGCCTGGAGACACGGAAACAAGACGTGGAAACATGAAGTCGATGGAGGCCCGTCTGGAATCAGGTCCTCAAACCACAAGCATTCTCTCTCTCTCTCATACTCACACACACACAGTGAGTGAGCAGGGTGCTGACCTGTCCCGTTGAGGGAGCGCATGGCGGCCGGCGTGATGGGGAGCTGGGAGGAGGAGGAGGAGGAGGAGGAGGAGGGCGGCGGCGGCAGCAGGCTCTGGGCGTGGCCCCGGGGCCGGCTGCCCATGCGCGCCCTCTCCTCCCCGGGCCTGAGGGGCAGGACGCCCGCCGGCTTCTCCAGCAGCGCCGGCTCGGGGGGCACCCGGTGGGCCTCCTGGGACCCGGCCTCCAGGCTGTGGGCCCCCTCGCTGGGGGACTCGTCGGCGTCCGCGCGGCTGTTCATGGGGCTCCGGGGCACCAGGATCTTGATGCCCGTCTTGGACAGGTCCATCCCCGGGCGTCGGGCGCCGGCGCCGGAGGACGAGGACGCGCCGGGGTTCAGCACCGGGGACTGGAAGGCCGGGGCGGGGGACCCCGGCTCGGCACGGGCCGGTCCCGGCCGGCCTGGCCTGGAGGCGGCCAGCAGCAGCGGGCTGCTGGGCTTCATGTAAACGGAGTCCGACGCTAACGAGGCGCCACCGGGCAGCAGCGGCGGGCGGCTGGAGATGTGTTTGCGGGCGTTGGAGGCGCTAGCGCCGTTGCTAGCAGGGGCGGGGCCCGTCAGAGGGGTGTGGCTCATGAGAGGGACGGGGCCCGTGAGAGGGGCTTGGCCCGTGGCCGGGTGGGGGTGGGGGGCAGTCCGGGTTGACCTCATCAGAGGGCTGTCTGTCTTCTGATACGCCAGCTGCTGCCGGTTGAACTCCTGGATGTAGGCCAGGCAGGCGGACAGGTGCGCCTCCGGCTCCCAGGTGTCCTCCTCAGTGCCGTAGCCCCGCCACCGCACCAGGTACTCAGTCTTCCCCTTCTTGTTCCTCCTCTTGTCCACGATATGCTCCACCTGAGGAATTGACGAGAAATATGATCATATGTTCACAAGGTGTCGCGGCGTTATCCGTTCAAAGCTGACACAGCTGCCAGTTATCCGTTGCTCAGAGGGTTGGACAAGAGATTCAAACCTAGGTCACTTCCACTTCAGTGACCGACGTCTGATGGATAATTATTGATCAGCCATACGACCTTTTGTATGCAAGACCGGTTCATAAGAGTGCTAAACATCCGACGTCCGTTACCCGTCAGAAACGGAAAGCGGCCGGTCAGCGGATCGAAAATGATCCACTCGGGACTGATGACAGGGGAATAGTGATGAAAGTGATGAGTGAAATTAGTTGTTGGCATATTTTCTGAGCCAACATCCAATTGATATATACACTCAAACTCTCCGATCCAAGTCATTCTGTACATTACAATCAATCGATATCCCTGAAGTCTATAAAGTCAGGTCGGACACCACGAGGCATCCAAACACATATCCATCCCAGGCTAAGACATTAGCAACACGAGCTAATGTAACCCGAAGCGACACACACTCCGGACGACATTATCCTGATCAGCTCCTACCCAGAGCTGATCGATCCTTTTGATCGTGACCGGCGGAGGGGCATCACGCGCACGTTTAAGTGCGTTAACGTCCACTCGGGATAGCATTACCTCATATAGCTCTTCCGTAGCCATCGCGGCGGATTCTTCACTTTTCACAGTCCCCCACTCCGGGGCACCGACCTACCTAGTCCCTCGGGGTCTCGGCGACCTCGGCGTGGCTTAAAGAATGGTCAAATTCTGGGTGAAATGTCCTAAACTTGGGTGTTTCGGTGATGCGGACCGCTAGCCTGTTAGCAGCTCGGGGCTCGGTTCAGCCTCTCGGCAACTTTGTCGTTAAGTTGGTAAACTTCCGGTTGGGGCAAACAAACCACCGAAACGGCCAATTGGCCCATCAAAGCCTGAGTGTACATATGAGTAATATATGTTGTGTTGTAATTGGTCAAATGTATGTAATAGTACGTAATACTTGAAACAAATCCCAGTGTAAAAAAATAATGAAGACAGGCATTTTGCCTGTCTCCATTTTATATCACAGGGTAGAAAAAGGTACTTCCAAGATCTCAGTTTCCATCACATTCCAAAGCTTGGTTTTAACTTGCAAGTCATTTTGGTACATCTATCTAATCAATGACAACACTTAATTTACGTTCTGTAAAACATAAACTTGAATAAAACCTTGTTTAAACCTCATGCAGGTGCATTTTAACAACCAGGTCCGCCACTTACTCCAAAAATGTGCTCAGTAGATTCTTGTTGGTTTCCCGTATTTCTTCCTAGTATGTGTCATAGCTCTTTGATGACATGCTTCACATTTGACTCTACCATGAGTTCCTACTCCTCTCCCACAGGATGTGTTAGGATGTAAAGTCAATCAAACCACTCTTGTAACCCTGTAACTACAGGGCCAACATCATCGCTAGAGGTCACTTTGTAATCCTATTTTAGTAATATAGCACGTTTTGAAGCCACTCACACTGAGTTTGTCTTTATACAGCATCCTTTACATCAAAACAAACACACATTTGATGACAATGACATCAAGACCACTGCCTCACAGTGACAAAGAAAACATTTTAATGACACGTTCAAATGTCCAGTCTCTGGGGTAAAAACTTTCTTGGCAACAGTGACACAGGATTAGCCTACTCAGGAAGGTGACCACACTCACCTTCAAATCTCACTATTTATCATATAACCATTTCTTAAAGTATATAAAACTTTATCTTTTTAACATGGAAGTACAGGACAGTATTTGTTTATGATACATGTTTTTCCATTAACAAAAAGATTTTTTAAGAGCAGAGCACGGATGGTCCGCCAGGGACGGTCGCCATGATGACCAGCCCTCTCTCCCGGGTCACTGAGAGGTTAGCTAACTCCTAGCTACTCCTAACCGCTAACTCCTAGTCGGTAGCCCCTAGCTTACTCCTAGATCCTTACTCCTAGCTAGCTCCTATCCGCTAACTCCTAGTCGGTAGCCCGTAGCTTACTGCTAGAGCCTTACTCCTAGCTAGCTGCTAGCCGCTGACATACAGCAGCTAACACCTAGCCGCTGAAGCCTAAGTGCTGACTAGCTCCTAGCCGCCCACACCTAGCCGCCAAACAAGCCGCGCACGAGCTAATCGCTCTTCTTCTCCGTAGCGTTCTTCTGTTTCTGCTGGACGGAGCCGCTCTTCCCTGGACTCCCTTCGCTCAGGGCGTCAGAAGGAGCTTCCTGCTGGTCCTCCTCCCCCTGGCTGGGCATCTTCCACTTGTATCCCATGTAGCAGACGATGGCTACGAGCACCACGGGGACACTGAGCACCGCGCAGCCCATCGCAGGAGAGCGCTCAAACAAGGGCTGGAGGAGGGAAGAGATGGGGAGAGAGGGAGAGGGAGGGAGGGAGAGAGAGGGGGGAGAGAGGGAGAGGGAGGAGGTAAGAGATGGGGAGAGAGGTAGAGGGAGAGAGGGAAGGATGAGGGGAGAGAGGGAGAGAGAGTGAAGGATGAGGGGAGAGAGGGGGTAAGAGATAGGGAGAGAGAGGGTGAGCCAGGGGAAGAGGGAGAGTGAGAAAGATTAACAGGGAAGAGAATGGGGAGAGAGGGGTAGGTGGAGATGGAGGGAGGGGGAAGAGGAGAGAGAGAGATGTTAGATGGAGAATTGAGAGCATAACCTCATATCTCCACTCCTGTACCACAATGAGGACAATTCACTCGTGAAGTCGTTATCGTTTTCTCCCTCCCACTGAATTCAGGTGCATGTCATTGAGGAGCAGGTGTGCCGCCTTGCTCAAGGACGCCTTCGGGTCAGACACCGGGATTCACACCCAGGACCGGGGGGGGGTCGGTGAGCTCAGCCCCCGCACAGTGTGGTATGTATGATTCAGTGTTAATGCGTGTCACACATCATGTATGGCGTGCTTACAGTGAGAGCGTTCCTGGCTTCGTACACCAGCCGCCTGACACGCTGACTCACGCTGTTTCCCCCTAGACACTGGAGGACGCACACACACACACACACACACACACACACACACACGTCAACACACACACACACATGTGACAAAGTTAAACACACAGTTAAAGCCAGAATTCAATGCTAAAAACATAAAATACATTTCGAGTCGTCTGATTAACTTTTTTAGGGAAAAATAGATCTGTAATATATAAAACCTTTCTCAATGGTCACTCGGTCATCTACAGAAAAACAAACGGGACAGAGCATCCATCTTCTCTGACCTCAAAGCTCTGGTCCAGGACCCCGTTCAGGAATTCAATGAGGTGTTGCTCCGTCTCCATGACGATGGGAGGCAGGAAGTAGCCGTCGTTTTCCAGATTCAGTACGATGATGGAGGGCATCAGCACCTCGCTGAACCGCAGTCACATGACATCACGTTATCTACCACCCCATAATGATCACAGCTTGAATGAGACCTCTGACGGAACATTGTTCCACTGCGCTACAACTCAGAGAACGACGCGTAGCGCTAGCAGAGCATCACTCACCCCATCACCAGGCCTTTAATGTATTCATCCCCCTCCATGTAACCAAAGTAAAAGTCCCTACAGGACAAAGAGGGCGGGACAATCACCGACACAGCCAATAGCAAACACTTGCATGTTGTACAGAAGGACATTGAACAGTACCCAAACGAAACAATATCTGTCACAGACTCCACGTTTTCCTTTGTATTGTCTGTTTCTACCTACTTGTTGAACGTCTCCTTATGCTCCAGGGCCACTCGCTCCACCAGGCTTTTATATCTGAAACACAAAGATGGATTTCAAGTCTTTACATCCGAAATATAGCAAACCGTATATTTTCACACACACTTAAGGCCAACCGCGTACATCTCTCCATTATTTAACAGCGTGAAGTCGATAGATTAATTCCCTACTTCATGAAAATGTCCAGTTTCTTTCGACAGTAACCACCAGAGAATCTACATTTAACACCATGTCACTGTAACCACGATCCCATGAGACATCTGCCCTGTGTTCCAATTCCCGTACCTATCATGAGAACGCAGGTTGTTCCGATTGCCATTGCGGCGAAAAGAAGTGTACCTAAAGGACCCAGATGGTGCCCTCAAACCGAGCAAAGCGCTGAGTGTGGATTGGGGTACACTTTTCGCACTCAACGGCGGCCATCTTAGCGACGTAGCGAGAGGGGCGGGGTAAGGCTGAGCAGCGCTCAGTTTGAAAAAACAAACACGGCTACCGAAAGGACGCATCCGCGCAGCTGAGAGTCATTGTAATAATAGTTATTTCCGGCAAGTACAACATAGAGTATTCGATTCGGAACAGCACTCATTTCTGAAAGTCTGCGCACCCAATGAGTGCGGATAGTGTACTACGTGAAAGTGTACTCATGGAAGTATGGATATCGGAACACGGCTCAGGCATGCCTGTACCTTCTGCTCTTCTCCACTGAGACGGTGTAGTCCACCAGCGCTAGGGCCACCATTTTACCTGCAGAACAAACACAACAGCACCCAAACATTACAAAACAAAACAAAGCCAAACCACAACAGATACAACTATAGGCCTCAACATACTTCTGCGTCAACTCCACGGCGTAGCTACGCCGTCACTCCTACTGCATCGTGGCCGTTTTATGGTTCTGCGTCAGGTTGCTTTGCATCGCGGTGCATTTGACCAATCACAGCCCTTGTGGTCTGCATAGCCTCGACGCGAAGTAAAAGTTTTTTGGAGGTGCGCGTCGAGCTACGGCGGAGGGGTCGCAGAGGGGTTTGCGGCGACGCAGAGGGGTCTGCGGGGGTACGCCGTGGATTCGACGCAGAAGTATAAAATAGGCTTTAGGAGACTAAAGCCTATTATATAAATTCTATGAATTATTATTATTATTAAAGACTCGATAAAATAACTTGCTGGAATTCTTTGCCTCTTTGGTCCAATGATCTTTTCTTGTGCATTCTCATATGTGTATTACAGAAATAGAATCTCCCCTAGTGAACTGATCATCTTCAATTAATCATTTTCTCAACACCTTACAGCGTTCACCCCTGGACCCCCTGCTGGTGAAGGGCGCCAGATACCTGTGTCTCCCATGGAGTACAGGGTGTAACTGTCGATCTTGGAGTAGCTTCTGAACCGCTCCCTGTTGATCCACATCTTCAGGTCCCCGTCCGTCTCCTCTGCAGACATCAGCAACCAGGGAGAAGAAACGGGATTAATGGGCTGGACTCCCCCAGCAGGAAAAACCCTTTCCACAGTCTTCTTAAGCCTGGTTTATACTTCTTCTCCGTAAAGTGCTGTACGCGGACACGGACAGCCCTCTCCGTAGTACGGAGACCCTCTCGTAGTAAGGCCCTCTCCGTACTCGGAGACGGCGAGGGCTGTGATTGGTCCTCTAACAACATCATTTCCGGAATTACTTTTTTCCGGTTCGACTACTACTGGCAAATTGCATTACTTCGAAAATAGTTTGTTATATACATTTAAAGCATTTCATTTTTAATGATCATTTTTGTATCCCATTTTAATTACAATCTGCTCTATGGACGCATCAAGCGACTGTGAACGTCAACCTGTTTACTTTGCCGACGGAGAACTGCGAAGGCTCCAGGGGTCTCGTAGTAACAGATTATGTAGTTCGGAAACAGAGAAGTATCTCCCGGTCTTAAGAGGTCGTTTTACATCGTGTAACGCACGACACCCGCATGTCCGCGCTCACCGTTATAGGTCAGGACCTTCTCTTCCTTGAAGACCGCGACTGCAGGCAGCTGAGGGATGCTGACGTCCTGGGGGGGCGAACACAACGCGGACTGAGTTAGAGCACGGGTCTGAACGTCGGAGTGTTTTCACGAGGATGGCGTCACGAGGATGGTCGGACCTTGGGCAGAACATCACGGCCGGCGGCGAAGAAGTATGTGTGGACGATGAGCTCCTTGGCAACAGCCGTGTAGTTTCCCTGGAGACAGGAGCATCCATGTTACACACACACACACATGAGCCAGCCTGCATGTGTGTGTG
>JAOPJJ010000134.1:9642194-9652750 GCA_027122795.1 Enchelyopus cimbrius
TAGCACAATTCAGCAGCAAGGCAATTCATTGTGCTTTACATACATAAAAGCATTAAAATACAATAAAAGCATAGCAACAAAAAATAAATAAATAAAAATAACACATACATACATATACAGCATTAAAAGCATTGAAATTTAAATACAAGCATAAAAAGGAAATTAAAACAAGTCAAGATAAGCTTAAGGGAAGGCTGCAGCAAACATAAGGATCTTTAATCTGGATTTAAAAGTGGTGAGTGTTTCAGCAGACCTACAACTTTCTGGCAGTTTGTTCCAGATATGTGACGTATAAAAACTGAACGCTGCCTCTCCATGTTTGGTTCTGACTCTGGGAACAAAAAAAACAATCCATAAGGAGTTTCATCATCTGCTTCAACTACGCACATGCGTTTGCTGCACCTTTGATTTGGCCGCTGTGACTGAGCAGCAGGAGGGAGGATGCGGAGGAGGTGGAGCAGGGTGGAGCCTCATGTCTGCTCCCCTCCGTTCACAGATCAAGCAGACGCAGGACGAGGAGAAGAAGCAGCTGACAGCCCTCCGAGAACTCATCAAGGACTCCCTGCAGCTGGAGCAGAAGGAGGTAGGACCCGCCACAGCACCCCAATATACAATGGTGCACCCCACAGCACCCTAAAATACAAAGGTGCACCCCGCAGCACCCCAACATACATAGGTGTACCCCACTGCACCCCAACATACATAGGTGTACCCCAGAATACCCAGGTGTACCCCACAGCACCCCAAAATACCCAGGTGTACCCCACAAAACCCAGATGTACCCCACAGCACCCCAACATACAAAGGTGTCCCCCAGAACACACCAAAATACCCAGGTGTACCCCGAGATACCCTGGGATACCCCAGGATCGACCTTGGGTACCCCAAAATGTTTGTGTGTGTGTGTTGGGAGGGGGGTTACCAGATGAATAATAATAACCCGATACACAACCAAGCTGCACTTAAGTGTTTTTTTCTACGGCTGACATTATGTCTGCCTGTCTGCCTCTCTCCCTCCCTGTCTGTCTGCCTCTCACTCACTCTCTCTCTCTCTCTCTCTCTCTGCCTCTCACTCTGTCTGTCTCTCTGTCTGTCTGCCTCACTCTGTCTCTGCCTCCCTCTCTCTCTCTCTCTCTCTCTCTCTCTCTCTCTCTCTGCACTCTGGGACTGTAGTCGAGGAGAGTAAGTCTTTGAGTGTGGACGTCCTCCGCTTGTTGTCAGCGAGCGTCGGTGTTGTTCGTTGCATGGAGCGCGCTGTGTCGCTCGGTGGATGTGTTGCTGAAGATGCCACACACTCAATGTGTGGTCACATGATCACACCTGCAGACGGATGAGGGTTGAGCCGGTCGAGCCGCCATTGGTTGAAACAAAAGCAGGGTTTGCTTTGTCAGAAATGATCCGTTAACAACTCTGCGGCTCATCAGCGCTGTGCGTGGGTTATGTGACGCTCGTGGCATGCTTAGTGTGTTTTTGCGTGCGTACGCATGCGTGTGTGTTTCTCGCCGATGTATGTGTTTTGGTCTACACACATTTCTATTAAACGAATGCTCAATATACCCTCAGCGCACGGTGTGAGTAGAAATATCCAGTCCGCCGTGCCCCCGCGGCTGTGCTTGTGTGATTGGCTGTGCATGCGGTTGTCATGGTTACATACAGTCCTGCCTCTACGTCATGTGCCCTTCAGTCAATATTAATCAGAACGTTATTTTATCATAAGCTCCATCGATTTGATTCCATAACAACGCTGCGTTAGAAAGCCTCATTTACATCCCCATCTCTTCCAATGTACAAATATTTTGTGGCTACAATATAGTGTGTGTGTGTGCGCTCGTGCGCCTGTGTGTGTGTGCGTGCGTGCGTGTGCTTACGTGCGTGCGCGTGTGTGCGTGTGTGTGCACGCGTGTGCCTGTGTGTGTGTGTGTGTGTGCCTGTGTGTGTGTGTGTGCGTGCGTGTGTGCGTGCGTGCGTGTGTGTGTGCCTGCATGTGCGTCTGTGTCCGTGCGTGTGCCTGTGTGTGTGTGTGTGTGTGGGTGTGCCTGTGTGTGTGTGTGCGTGCGTGTGTGTGCGTGTGTGCGTGCGTGTGTGTGTAGGACTCCCAGAGCAGGCAGGCTGGGTACAGCATGCACCAACTTCAGGGGAACAAGGAGTTTGGCTGTGAGAAGAAAGGATACCTCTTAAAGAAAAGTGACGGGTACGCACCCACAAACAAACACACCCGCAAGCACACACACACACACACATGACTCATTGCTTGCCCCCCCCCCCCCCTCCAGGATCAGGAAGGTCTGGCAGAGGAGGAAATGCTCGGTCAAGAGTGGGATTCTAACCATATCCCACGCAACAGTGAGAACTACACCCCCCACAATGCAACGCTTCAATGCCCAACGCTGTTAACTCTGGAAAGTCACTGGAGGGGGTTTCTTGTGTGTGTGTGTGCGTGCGTGTGTGCGTGTATTCGTGTGTGTGTCCTGCAGTCCAACAGGCAGCCTGTGAGACTGAACCTGTTGACCTGTCAGGTGAAGCCAGGAGGGGACGACAAGAAATGCTTTGACCTAATTTCCTGTGAGTTCCCCCCCCACACCTGTGTCGCTAGGACGACGTACACATAGTCACCGTTTGGCTGCTGTGGCGCGCGTCACCTCGTGCTCTCTAGCGTGGACGCACTTTAAAGAAAGATTCATGGAGCTAACTTCACACTCGTTATCCGTTTGCTGGTCGTTGGGCGGTGAGGTGAATGATTGAGTGTGTAAAGCACTGAGCGCTGAGTGTGGTTTTGTCCTCTGTGGTTCCAGATAACCGAACGTATCACTTCCAGGCAGAGGACGAGCAGGAGTTTGTCATGTAAGACCCGTCCTGCCCCCTCAGGGCCCCTCAGGGCCGCTCCGCTGGACGGAGCAGGGTGACATTCAGCACAAGACTCATCACTGCTCTCTGCCTCTGGGCTCTGTGTGTTTACCTCGGTCTCTCTTTCTCCCGTGTGTGTACCTCTGTGTGTGTGTGTGTGTGTGTATGTGTGTACGTGTGTGTGGGTACCTCTGTGGGTGTGTGTGTGTACCTCAGTTGGATCTCGGTGCTGACCAACAGTAAGGAGGAGGCGCTGAACGTGGCGTTCCAGGGCGGCGCTCAGAGCTCGGCGGAGGACAGCTCCATGGAGGAGCTGACCAGGAGCGTCATCGAGGAGGTGCTGCGCGTGCCCGGGAACGACTCCTGCTGCGACTGCGGAGCGCCAGGTAAGAGAGAGAGAGAGAGAGAGAGAGAGAGAGAGAGAGAGAGAGAGAGAGAGGGAGAGAGAGAGGGAGAGAGAGAGAGAGAGAGAGAGAGAGAGAGAGAGAGAGAGAGAGAGAGAGAGAGAGAGAGGAGGAGGAGGAGCAGGAGGAGGAGGAGGGAGAGAGAGAGAGAGGAGGTGACGGCTGAGGTTTTTGTCCCCGTTGCCGCAGACCCCCGCTGGATCTCCACCAACCTGGGGGTCCTGACGTGCATCGAGTGCTCCGGCATCCACAGGGAGATGGGGGTCCACGTGTCCAGGATCCAGTCCCTGGAGCTGGACAAGCTGGGCACCTCCGAGCTGCTGGTACGCCCTGGTCCCCGCCTGACCGACTGCTTCTCTGTCCGTCTCTCTGTCTCTCTGACTGACTGGTCGTCTGTCCGTCTCTCTGTCTCTCTGACTGACTGGTCGTCTGTCCGTCTCTCTGTCTCTCTGACTGACTGGTCGTCTGTCCGTCTGTCTGTCTGACCGACTGGCAGCTCCCTCTGTCCGTCTCTCTGACTGACTGGCTTCTCGTCTGTCTGTCTCTGTGACTGACTGTCTGGTCGTCTGCATATCTCACTGTCTGTCTGTCTGTCTGTAACCCTCTCTCTGGGCCTGTCTGTATCTGTCTGACCGTTGGTCGACGTGGTTACCAAATGTCCTTGTGCTTATGTTTAACAATGATTCATTACTATCCTGTATTGTTTGTCACTATTGTTAGAACCCCCTCGAAAATGAGATGGTGCATCTCAAGGGGCGATCCTTGAAATAAAGAATAATGAATAAGGAAATGTTAGCATTATTTCTAATGTCAAACTCAATGAGATGTTGGTCCTCAGTCCAAACACTGTGTCTCTTTCCGTCTCAGGTGGCTAAGAACGTGGGGAACAGCAGCTTCAACGACATCCTGGAGGGGAGCCTCCCGGCGCCCTCCCCCAAGCCCTGCCCGTCCAGCGACATGTGAGTGGCCAATCAGCAACGAGTACACCAGGAAGCCACCGGGAAGGGGAGTAACCAATCGGAAACGAGTATAGTTAGCTGGGCAGTAGGTTCGTTTTCCACAGCTTTTGCATGTCCCCCCCTCCGCCCCCCCCAGGGCGGTGAGGCGGGAGTACATCAACGCCAAATACATCGACCACAAGTTCACCCGGCGGACCGCGGCGGCGCCGACGGGCCGGGTGGCGGAGGTGTACGACGCCGTGCGCTCCCGGGACCTGCTGTCACTCATCCGGCTGTACGCAGAGGGGGCGGAGCTACTGGAGCCGCTGCCCGACGCCGAGAAGGTGGCCGGCGCGAACGCCCGCTAGCACGCCGCGTTAGCTTTTAGCATGTAGCATTTTGGTTTGGTTTGGACACTTTGGTATGTTGAGCATGTTGTGTTAGCATTTTCCGTTAGCATGAGGTTTGGGCATCTACACCTCATGCTAACGGGAAAATGCTAATCAATCAATTCAGCGGCATTTTCAGGTGAGCTTGTTGTGTTAGCATACCGTGTTAGCATGCGGTTTTGATTTCCCGTAGTAGCGCATGTTGTTTTCACCTGTTAGCATGTAGCGTGTTGGTTTCAGCATGGTTGGATCACCCCTTTGTTCCGTGTGTTTCTCAGGAGTCTGGAGAGACGGTGCTCCACTACTGCGTGAGGACCTCGGACCACACCTCGCTCCACCTGGTCGACTTCTTGGTCCAGAACAGGTGCTCACTGGTTCCAACAAATCTCTCTGAGGCTGGCTTTACACCACAACGATCCCGGGCCAAAACAACAACATATTTGATCAGATGTGCCTTTTGTTTAGACGGCGACGGCGTTTTCGGGGGCTTAAAAATGCAAAATAGTGAACCCACCCTCCAGAGTGGAAAACGCTCCAGCGTTGCGTTCCCGTCTAAAGGGTTGCAAACGCAAAAGTGTGTTCTGATCTGCTCACGCTAAAGTTTCAGCGCATGCGCACACTCTAGGTGGTGTTGTGTGGCAGCGCTTCACAGCAGCCACCTCGCCGTCTGGAGTGCGCACTACATCGGATTTCACACACTTTCGTCGTCACCGTCTGCACGCAAATTTCCCCCCCAAAGACGCTCGTCTAACCGCGGAATAAAAAGTGAGAACACGACGGCACTTTTGCGTTTTGGTGTTCAGATGGTTGTCGTGTAAAGCCAGCAAGCGGCCTGTCGTGACGGACGTACGCCTCGATTCATTTGTGGGGAACAAAATGGCCGTCGCGCTCATTGAAGGGGGTAGCGTCATAACCTTACGTCAGTTGGGTTGACGCGTGGCTGTAACGCTGTGTCGCTGTGTCGCCCCCTAGTGGAAACCTGGACCGCCAGACAGAGAGCGGGAACACGGCGCTCCACTACTGCTGTCTGTACGAGAAACACCAGTGTGTCAAGCTGCTGCTCAGGGGGAAACCTGCCATTGACATAGGTAGGATTGCTTTGCTAGGCTAGGCTAAGCTAAGTCGTATTGGAGTCAGATAGGTTTCAGAGAATCTATCAACGCATTCACTTTGAAGATGACGAGGTCACAGAGGGCACACACTGAGGACCAACTGCCCCTTCCTCCTCACAGCCAATCAGAGTGGAGAGACGGCTCTGGACATCGCCAGGAGGCTGAGGAATGGCCAGTGTGAGGAACCGGTACGTACTGCCTACCCACCATCAGCATCTCTCTCTCTCTCTGTCTCTCTCTCTCTCTCTCTCTCTCTCTCTGACCCTATGTCTCTCTCTCTGTCTCTCTCTCTCTGACCCTGTCTCTCTCTCTCTCTCAGACCCTGTCTCTCTCTCTCTCTCTCTCTCTATGACCCTGTGTCTCTCTCTCTGACCCTATGTCTCTCTCTCTCTCTCTCTCTCTGACCCTATGTCTCTCTCTCTCTCTCTCTCTCTCTCTCTCTGACCCTATGTCTCTCTCTCTCTCTCTGACCCTATGTCTCTCTCTCTCTCTGACCCTATGTCTCTCTCTCTCTCTCTGACCCTATCTCTTTCTCTCTCTGACTCTGTGTCTCTTCTCTCTCTCTCTCTCTCTCTCTCTCTCTCTGACCCTATGTCTCTCTCTCTCTCTCTAGCTGCTGGAGGCTGCTTCCGGCCGGTTTAATCCTCATGTCCACGTTGAGTTTGACTGGAACCTCCGTCTGGAGGAGCTGGACGACAGCGACGATGAGCTGGACGACAAGGTAGATACAGTGTACCGATCAATGACGCGTGTAAAGCCTGCTTTATACTCCTCCTCCGTAAAGTGCTGTACGCGGACACGGAGACCCTCTGCGTCGTAGTGAGACCCTCTCCTAGTGAGACCCTCTCGTAGGGAGACCCTCTCGTAGTGAGACCCTCTCGTAGTACGGAGACCCTCTCGTAGTGAGACCCTCTCGTAGTGAGACCCTCTCCGTACTCTCCGGGCGCATCCCATATTTTTTAACTGTCCGTCATTCCGTCGAGGGAAAAACGGAGACGGCGAGGGCTGTGATTGGTCCTCTAACAATGTCATTTCCAGAATGACTTTTCCGGTTTGACGACTGCTGGCAAATTGCACTACTTTGTAAATAGTTTGTTATTTACATTTAAAGCATTTACTTTTTAATGATCATTTTTATCCCTTTTAAATTACAATCTCCTTTTTAATTACAATTTAATTACAATCTGGACTCCTCCATCGACTGTGAGCGTCACCCTGTTTACCTCACCCGTTTACTTTGCCGACGGAGCACTGCGAAGGCTGGGGGGGGGGGTCTCCATGGTAACGGATGGCGTATAGGGTAGAGATGCACCGATTGATTGGCAACCGATCGCAACCGGCCAATAATACCCCTATCGGTTTTGATCGGAGTTCTAAAAATAGACCAAAGCAGGCCGATCAGATGACGTTATTGCTGCAATAAAACAATCAATTCATGATACTTTCTCATCTCCCAATTTTTATACTTAATAATACATTGTCATCATTTAGTTACATGAGTTACATGAGACATGAGAAAGTTGAGACAACAATATTGAAGAATTTATGGATTTGACGCAGTGATTGGTGATCGGCAATTTCGGGATCGGCAGATACTGCTTTTGGTGATCGGTGATCGGCCCCAAAATCCCTGATCGGTGCATCTCTAGTATAGGGAGTGCGGAGAAGTGTTCCCCGTACGCCTCAGAGGTTGTGCGTGAGAGGGTGACGTGCGCATGGCTCCCCAGTGCAGTCCGGTGAAGAAGGACCGCTCGCCGCGGCCGCAGAGCTTCTGCCAGAGTTTCTCCTGCAGCGGCGGGTCCTCGCAGGACAAGCTGGGCCTCCCGGGAGGCTTCGCCCCCCACCGGGACAAGCAGCGGCTGTCCTACGGCGCCTTCGCCAACCCTGTGTTCAGCAGCTCCACCGACAACCCCCCGTCCCCTGGCCCCGACACAGGGGCCCCGGCCCCCGCCAGGAACCTGGGTAAAGGTCTGTACACAGGGGGGTCCGCGGGGTCTGCAAAAGTCTAAAACAGTCTTGGATCCGGTCATTTGAATTTTTAGGCCATGAAATTTCTCAAATTCTCCTAAAATCTCATAAAAGGTCTTAAATCCGATTTTGAAAGGTCCTAAAAATCTAGCGACGTTACTTTTGTGTAAAACATGCATACACTTCAGTCTCGCTTTTAAATGTTTCCATTTTTGAGGACGCTATAACGTAACTACAATTTGTTGTTACGTTATAGCGTCCTCAAAAATCTAAAAAAGTTATTTATATACTTTGCAAGTTATTCCAGGCCTCCAATTTTCCTTCAAGTCTTTTGTACTTTTTTGCCATTATCGATGTGAAATGGGTCTTAAATTGTATTCATTATGGTCTGAAAAAAGTCTTAAAAAGTCTTCAATTTGACTTATTGAAAACTGCAGACACTGAATACAATGTTGATGGTAGATTAAGTGACATAATGTTCATGATACATACAATAAATGTTCATAATACGTGTAACAACACAGATAAGATAAAAATAAAGTATAAAAGTAATAAAACAATTATAGGTAAAAACGTTACGTTAATGAACCTTAACCCATAAAAGCATTAAAGTTGATTATTACACCCAAATTATTGTGAATTTGTGTGACCTCAATGGCCCCGCCCCCTACAGGTATCCCGGCCGACCCGCCCACCTCGCTGCCTCTTAGCCCCGCCCCCTGCGGAACGACAGGAGGAAGCTCCACCCTCAAGAAGAGACCTCCACCACCGCCACCCGAACACAAGCGCACCATGTCCGACCCACCCAGCCCTGTGATGCAAGGACACCACATCAAGGGTGTGTGTGCGTGTGTTTGTGTGTGTGCGCGTCTGTGTGTGTGTGTGTGTGTGTACACAGCTTCTATGCAAATGATCTTTCACTATTTAAGATGAACTCACACACAGAAACAGTCTGTGACCTTTGACCTTATGTGGTAATAACACGGCTCTCTCCTCATAACAGGAAGTGACTTCACTCCCCAAACAGGAAGTGACTTCAATCCCCAGACAGGAAGCAGAAGCTCACCCAGCAACAAGTTTGAAGGAATCCAGCAACAGCAAAGGCATGCACGCATGCACGCACACTCAAACACTCACACACACGCACACCCACGCACGCACGCACAAACACTCACGCACACACACGCACACACAAACACTCACACACACACACTCAAAAGAGAAAAGTTGATCTTTAACCTTTTTGTCTCTCCAGCACCACCATCAGTAACACGAAGTCCACCCTGGGACCACGCGTTCTGCCCAAACTACCTCAGAAAGGTAACCTCTCTCTCTCTCTCTCTCTCTCTCTCTCACTCTCTCTCTCTCTCTCTCCAAACTACCTCAGAAAGCTAACCTCTCTCTCTCTCTCTCTGGTTCTGCAGTGGCTCTAAGGAAGATCGACACGGTCCACCTCCCGTCGTTGGACAAGTCCTCCCAGCCTGCGCCCAGGCCCTCGCCGTCGCCTTCCGACCCCGCCCAGAAGTCCCCGCCCTTCATCGACGCCTCCCCTAAGCCACTCCCCACCCCCGTCGACTCCGCCCAGCCCAGGCTCCCGTTGGCCGAGAAGCCCTCGCTGGCCGACCTGCCGCCCAAACCCCAACTCAAAGACCTGCCCCCCAAGCCTCAGCTGGCGCACCGGCCGCGGCTGTCCGGCCCGCCCCCTCCCGCTGCCGCCGCCGTTACCGCAGAGACGGCCGCCGCTGGCGCCAGCGCCGGCGACGCCAGCAGGTCCGTCCAACCGGGGGAGACGGAGGAGCAGGAGGCCAACGGGACGCCGCCGCCGCAGGACGCCCCGGAGACGCCCGTCCCTCTGCCGCGCAAACTGAACACGGTGAGCGTGGCGGAACGGTTACCATGGATACCGATCAGACCGGCGGAATACAGCAGATACAGCACAAACTGTAGCATGACATCACGTAAGCGTTAAAGGCACTGTATGCTACTGGGCTCTACAGCACATTGTGTCTGCGAGACGCTCACACATCTTGCGTACCGTACCTTTAACGCGACACAGGGAGACCTCTTAGTGTATTTTTCGTATCCTTCCTGTGTTTCCATGGAAACTATAACTGCCCCTCCCCCCCTGGCATACAGGGCAAGGCCAAGGCGCGCCGGGTGAAGACCATCTACGACTGCCAGGCGGACAACGACGACGAGCTCACATTCGCCGAGGGGGAGGTCATCGTGGTGACGGGTGAGGAGGACCAGGAGTGGTGGGTAGGTACACACGCACACACACACACACCCCCCGGGGGGGGGGGGGGGGGATTGGAGGAAGCAGTGCATCATGAGAAATCATCTGTTCCAGATCGGGCACATTGAGGGCCACCCCGAGCGCCGCGGCGTCTTCCCGCTGTCCTTCGTCCACATCCTGTCCGACTGACCGCCTGCCGCCCGCCCGCCGGCAGCCGCCTCCCACAAGCACAAGCCCCGCCCCCGGCCCCGCCCCCGGCAGCGCCGGCGCGGTTCCGTGTAAATAGCTGCCGTAGCAAGAAGAATCCGGCTGGATTTGTCCCTGCCAGTGTTCCCGTAGTTACCCAGCATGCTCGCACTGGCCGGGAGGCTCTGTAGCTTTAGAGCGCGTGTATCTGTACGGACGCACACCCCACCTGTACATAGCCAGGACAGAGAGTGTGTGAGTGTGTGTATGTGTGTCTGTGTGTGTGTGTGAGTGTGTGTGTCTGTGTGTGTGTAAGTGTGTGTGTGTGTCTGTGTGTGAGTGTGTGTGTGTTTGTGAGTGTGTGTGTGTGTCTGTGTGTGAGTGTGTGTCTGTGTGTGTGTGTGTGTGTCGAACCCATCCAGACCTCCATAGTATTATATTCGTCTGTATCTCGCTGGGGGGGGGGGGGGGGGGGGGGG
>JAOPJJ010000134.1:9679506-9690471 GCA_027122795.1 Enchelyopus cimbrius
GCAATATCGGGATCGGCAGATACTGCTTTTGGTGATCGGTGATCGGCCCCAAAATTCCTGATCGGTGCATCTCTAGTTCCGTCCAGAGGCAGAGTTCAACCCTCCCACTGCTGTGCGTTTTTTCCTCTGCCTGCACGCAGGTTATCCAGCTGGTGCACAAGTACGGCCCCAAACGCTGGTCTGTCATCGCCAAGCACCTTCGCAGCCGCATCGGGAAGCAGTGCAGAGAGCGCTGGCACAACCACCTCAACCCCGTCGTCAAGAAGAGCCTGTGGACCCTGGAAGAAGACCACATCATTTACCAGGCCCACAAAATCATGGGGAACCGCTGGGCCCGGATCTCCAAACTACTGCCTGGCAGGTAGGCCCAATCGCAGGGGACGGAATGTAGCGCTCACTAGGTCTTAAAGGAGTATTCCGGTATTTTACACTTTAAGCCTTATTTCCAGTTTGTTTATGATGAAATTGGTCGGTTCAGGTGTTGTTTGCGCTGAGTTTGGAGAAGTTTGGCTTTTTTTTTAGCCCCACTGTAGAGGTACTGTAGAGGAAATAGGACCAATTGTCATCGGTCCTAAAGTAACATTAAACGTTCGTTTGCAAAGCTGTGAAACTCACTGCCTGGTCACTGGTGTTCGTTGATGTTCGACAAAAAAAGTAAAGTTAAGACGATCGTTACTCTAAACAATCTATTTTCCGGTTCCTTCCGGTGGCCTGGCTACAACAAAATGACTCGTACAGCCTGCTGGAAAGCATACTTTTTTTTATCGAACATCAACGAACACCAGTGACCAGTCGGTGAGTTTCACAGCTTTTCAAACAAACGTTTAATGTTGACGCTGATGACCGATGACGCTTGGTCCTATTACCTCTACAGTACCTCGACAGTAGGGCTACAAAAAAAGCTAGACTCCAAACACAGCATTTTGGTGAAATGAACACCTGAACCGATCTATTTCATCATAAACAAACTGGAAATACGGCTTAAAGTAAAATACCGGAATACTCCTTTAAGAGCAAGTCACCAGGACACGGCAAGAGGAGGGGTGGCCATGGACTGCTGTTTGTTTCCAGGACTGACAACTCTATCAAGAACCACTGGAACTCCACCCTGAAGAGGAAGGTTGAGAACGAGGGCTACCTCCTGCACTTGCATCGCTCCTTCTCCCTCAACTTCAACGACAACTCTTCCGACCCCTCCTACGTCGACGACTTCTCCTCCTCCTCCTCCTCCTCCTCCTCCTCCTCCATCGTCTCCACCCACAGCGCCTTGAAGTCCAGTAGTGGTCTTGGTGACAGACACGGCTGCCCCTCTTCCACCAAGGTCAACCCCAACTACTAGCAGTGCATGACCTTTGCTCCCTGCCACAATAAACCCTCTGTATATACAATGCTGCCCTTTCAAATCCTCCAATCCACCTCACCAGCAGGGGGAGGTATTGCGCAACCACTGCCTCAGTGTAGTGAAGGACGACACCACGAGCAGCTGTACACCAAGCACCCCGCAGAAACCATGCGTTGACAGTGAGCACCAACCTCCACAACAGTGCATGTCACCCTGTATCCAACAGCCCCAGGTTAGCTCTGCACCCCCGCACCCTCTCCCTGGCCTGCTGGAGTCCATGCAGATCAGCCAGGTACATCCCAACCATGCTGTCACAATTTCTGAACGGACCCTGTTCATACCTTGCATGTCATCTCACTCCTCAGGACCCAATGCCCTGGGCCGACTGGGCCAGCAGCCCCCTGCTGCCAATGATACCATCACTCTCCACTCTTGAACAGCAGTCGTCTCCACCCTCCAGCACCTTCAACGAGCTCAGCAGGGGCACCGTGGACCTGTCCTCTCTGGACCTTCACCCAAACACCGAAATGCTCCTGGTCTCTGTGCCCTTTCTCCTCCAGACACACCTGCCTTACGCCTCAGCTTGTGTGATTATGAAAGCATCTCTTCATATGGTATACACACTGGTCCTAGTCAGATCCATCTACTCTACCACTAGTTGAGGCCCATTGGTGAGGTAGCATCTACCGTGGTATATATTGACATGTTTTTTTAAATGGCCTGTTAAAGAGGAACTATGCAACTTTTTAAGCTAAATGTACCTTCATTTTAAAGGTTAAGAGTCGTGATGGCTCTATAACACTTTACGGGTCAATTAGTTGTCAACGAGTTGTTACGACAGTGTTGTAAAATATATATTCCCAAGCTGCAGGGGGAGCTGTGTTGTTAAAAATCTGGCGCAAACCCAGAAAACAGCCAAGGAATGGCCAAACGTGCATAGTGCACCTTTAAAATCAGCCTCGCACCTTGTTGGTGGCGAAACAGAGGCCTCTGAACTATGATCCCTGTGTTTTACAGCATGGAGAAACATACCTGAACGCAGAACAGGACCCTAAAAGCTCCTCCTCCAATGGCAGCACCCCATTCAGGACCCTGGGCTTCTCTCCCTCAGAGGTCAGCATGGACTCACCTCATGAGCCATAGGCCTGGGTCACCAAGCCGCCATCTTGGTTCTTAACCTGAGCCGGGTGGGGGAACTGAAGGTGGTTCGGCTCTAAAGTTCTAGTGAGTCATTAGAGGTTCTGTGTCTCGCGGCCAGTTCCTCAACAAGGGCCCAGGGGAGGATTTGAGGATGACCTCAACGCCGGTTGATGCCAAGAAGCTTCCCAGTGTGACCAGCAGCCCTTGGCCCCTTGGAGAGCCAGCCATCCAGTGCAGCACCCGACACAACCCTCAGAACCATTTCACCGCTGGCGCCATGGAGAGGCATGGCGTTCCAATGTACGCTTTGAAACTATCGACAATATGAGGCTTACTCATTCATTGCACTCTAATGAACTCCACGCTATCGTGATTGTTAATTAAATGTTCCATCTGTACTGCGCCGGGGGCCGCGGTGGCTCTGATCTCTTAACAAAGGTTTTGTGTTGCGTCTTAATGCGTCCCCCAGTCTGAATAACTTTGGTTGTGCGAGGTCATAATTGGTGGGGTCAGTACTGATGAACGTCATTTGTGTAATGTTGGGCAGACAGCGATTTTTGGCCCATTTTGAGACTATTTTTCACTCGTGCGACTATTTTGGGGATCGGGACGATTTTTCTTGCACGGACGTGCATTGTGTAGTGTTCATGGGGCTACGAGAAGCGATAACACCTCACGATCAACTCCCGATATGGTTGCAAGAAAATCAAAGCGGTTTGAAATTCTGGTCGCCCCTCGTGAGGGTATCGTGCATGGACGTACAGTTTGAGCAGTCCGGTCGCATCAGATTATCGGCCGTATAGTGTGAGAACATGAATCGTGAGCTGCAAACTTTTAAACCCTGCGATCTAGCTGTACAGTTTGAGCTGGAGCTGACTCAAACAATAGAAAATATCCTACAGTGTCTGCCCAGCTTTAGTGAACAGGTTCTGCTGTGTTTTTGAAAGGCTCAGGACTCCCGAGGACATCAAGGCCCTGCTGCTGCCTACTCCCCAAACACCAACCCCCTTCAAGTCCATCCGAGGCGGCCAGGAGGGCCCACTGGGCCTGGAGGGCCCGCAGGTAGCGCAGGGAAGAGGACTTAATGTATACCTTGTACTAAAAGGCCCCTCTATGTTACTGTTACATGTTGATCAGCCACTGCAATGGGATTCATTGTTCACTTTTAGTGCAGTACTGTAATGTCAACAATACAATCACAATAATAGTAATCTACCGGTGTGTGTGTGTGTGTGTGTTTTTTGTTTTTTTGTACTGTAGCATTTGGAAGACCTCAATGTATGGCTGCTTGTGGAGACTGGTGTCTTCATGCACAAAGGAGACCCCCTGTCTCGGCTGTACTCCGAGGTCAGAAGATGTCCCGCCTGGTGACGTAGCAGTTTAAATACACATGCTTTCATTTGTTTTCAATGGGATGAAGGCTAGAGGAACCCTCCCACAGCCCAGCGATTGAACTTCATGCCACTGTCTTTTTAAAAGAACCACCTGTCTCCCACTGGTCCAGATCCCCGTTTGCTGGAAATCCGAGAGGAAGAGTGTGGTTCTGGAGGCCTGGAGTGAGGACAGCCCCACCGGTCTATCCTGCGCCCAGGAACATTTTGAAAGCACTCCGGTGGACACCGTTCTTGTTCTGGTAGCGGAGTGACAGCGTACATTGTCTCATCTGGGTGGCCTTGTCTCACTGCCTCTGGGTGGGCCAACGCGTAGCCTGATATCTCTAGCTGGGTGAGCCCGACGTAAAACGTGTGTCCACCCGTCTTCTAGATCCAGGGAGAAAGCCTGCTGAACAGTGCCCACCTGAATAGCTCTCTGCTGGGATGTGAGGAGCTACGCTGCTCTCCCGAAGACGGCGGCCCTGGAGACCACCTACCAAGCCAATCAAGATCAGCGCATTCATAGCAGGTGGGATCCTTCCATTTCCCCAGCACATGCACGGCCCGGAGTCAGCTCCACTCAGCCTGTTAGAGGTAGGGGTATTAGAAGGGCTTTGTGGTTTGGAAGCTGGCAATACGTGCATAAGGTTCCCAAGTTTTCAAATACAAGATAATGCAGAGGATGTAGCTGAGATGCTGCTTATAGCTGTGTCTCAAGTTTAACCACTGGCCATTCTGATAGCGGACTGGGGAAGGGTGTTGGTGTTTGATGGGGTTTTGACTCCATCTTACGTACGGTCACCGTAGACCAACAGCATTGACTCCATCTTACATACGGTCACCGTAGACCAACAGCATTGACTCCATCTAACATACGGTCACCATAGATAGACCAACAGCATTGACTCCATCTAACATACGGTCACTGTAGACCAACAGCATGGACTCCATCTAACATACGGTCACTGTAGACCAACAGCATTGACTCCATCTAACATACGGTCCCCGTAGACCAACAGCATTGACTCCATCTTACATACGGTCACTGTAGACCAACAGCATTGACTCCATCTTACATAAGGTCACCGTAGACCAACAGCATTGACTCCATCTAACATACGGTCCCCATAGACCAACAGCATTGACTCCATCTAACATACGGTCACCGTAGACCAACAGCATTGACTCCATCTAACATACGGTCACCATAGATAGACCAACAGCATTGACTCCATCTAACATACGGTCACCGTAGACCAACAGCATTGACTCTATTGCAGTCAGCAGTCTTGACATACTGCCACATTCTGACATCCATATTGTACTAGTTTGGTTTTAACTAAGAATATTTTTCCGAGGTAATCACAAGTCCTTTAGATGGTACAGTCAGCGTTTGGGTGGCTAAGCCAGCGATGTGTAAGTGACTGATGAGGAGTAGTTCCTAATGTACGATGTAGTACTGGGTCTGAAACAGTCCCGTCTGCTCTGTTTTTTAAGTGACTTTTTGAAAGCATATTTTAACTGTTAATAGCTGACCTGATGCAGGCATATTTATGAATGAATCTCCAGTAATGTATGTTGACTGAGGTTGGCAACACGGCCACAGTGTCAGAGGGTTTAGTCCTGACTCTGTTTCAGACAATCCTTTTTAAAATCTGATCTACTGAGTTGGAATATGATTTTAACATTTGGTGCTGAAGTTGATCCTACAGCTTTTATAGTTATTGAGTATTTTAACGACTTGATCCGTTAACAATGACATACAAACAACTTTCTGTATTTCGCATGCAAATACTGTTTTTAAATGATAAGAAAGATTATTTTTTGTGTTTGGCTGGTTGCGTTAATGTTTGGGTTCATTGTTTGTCTCAAACAATTGTAACATTAGATAACTGTTCAAGGTTATACTGCTACATGTCATGGTCAAATGGTCATATGTAATAAATGAATTGTCACCCATTAATCAGAAATAAGTACAATTTGATATTATCTGAGGCCCAGTATGGGTAACAGTTTGGTTATACAAGGTCCCGCACTACTCACTGCTAAAAAACGCATGAAAACGCTGAGTGAAAGGACGACACCGTGTTTGACATGCATTTGACAACACAAATGATTTCTTGTTATAGAAAGATATAGGAACAAATGTTACCAACACAATTTAAATATTTGATTGCGCTGTTGTATTTATTTTTGGCAAAACGATATGGTAAAGTTTTCCCCACCTTGGTTTGGAACATAATATTGGAACCAGCTGTATTAGTCCTAGTAGTAGTTTTAGGCACATGCTCTGCCCCTGCTGGTCACATTGCAGTGGTGGGTTAGACCTTTGCATATCTCACAAATCCCACACATTTTTGCTGAGCATTTGCATTTCTCTGCTGAAGACTTTGAACCAAAAGTGCACCCATATTATGAGTTGAAGACGTTGTGGACTTTGGTCCCTGGTTTACAGATAACCTTTGTATTTTTTTTTGCAACTGTGTCACAGAAACATAAAATCAAGTTTACTTGGGGATAAAGCTTAAATCACAGTGCGAGAATCGACTCAAACTTTTAGAGCAACACACAAAATACATAGTATGATATTTTTTAAAGAACAGCACAATGATTTCAGCATGTGTATATCTTTTGTTTGCTTCAAATTCGACCCAAGCCTATTTTGTGTACTTATAAATATAAAATTCTATTTGACTTCTGACCTGATGCTCGAATGTGAATGTTGCCCTGAAGGCATCCTATTCAGGCAGATAGGCTGAGTTGAGGGAGCCTGTCTCTGCGGAGGCCGGCTGTAGGTGAGGGCAACTCTTCCTCCTCGATTTGGCCAGGACACGATGGATGAGGCTTGGGGATCCCTTAAGGACGCCACCTCCCTTCATGGAAGGGAGGTGGTTCCGTAAACTGTTCTTCCTGGACAACCTGGGTGTCCCAGGTCCATTGCCCTCGCTAAAACAGAGAGAAAGGGATTATGCTCTGACTGCATCTCTCAACACGTGTCCACCTATGCATACATAGAGTCGTACATTCTAACCGTACACCCTTAATGGGGTGCCTTTATCGGATCACGGTTTTCCTCGTTATAAATGGTGTTAAGTCGTGGTCACTTTGTCCAGTGCCTGACATTGTATTTTATCATTTAGATTCTGAAAGGGCTGGTGTAGTTACCCAGGATGGATACAGGGGGAGGCGGGGGATTCCAGAACAACGGGCACAGAGCCTCTCCTCAAGAGGCTTGGAGTTGAATTCCCCGATTCCCCGCTCTGCTGAAAAAAGTTCCATCGTTGCACCTCAGAGAAAACCCAAGTCATTGTGTTTTTAAACTAATGCTACACGGTTCTATGTCAAGATAGCCCCATTTGTAACTTTAGACACCCATTTGTGACAGCATTTCCTGTGGGTGGCATTTGGCTTGTTATACTGGGATATTATACAGTGGGATGGACATTGAGAAACCGTAAGACACAACAGTTGGGGTCTCTTTCGAATCCCTGTTGCGAAAGATCGGATAACGTTGATAAATACATAAATCAACCTATTAACTCCAGAGCAGTCATCTCACAAAAGACTCGGAAAGCCCTTGAATCTGAAATGAGTGACCCTTGTTGCGATGTCCAGGAACCAGCCAGCTCATAATCTGCTCTGCCAGGAAAGTGAAGAGGCTAACTAGTGGTCAGTGCTGAGCACACCGACTCTGAAGCAGAACATCACGTACCGGGTGACGTTTGGTGACACAGGCTGAGGGGAAATAGCCCTCGTCCCCGTTGGGCAGGCGTCCAAACCACCACGACTTATCCTCTTTGAACAGAACATGGATGACATCACCGTGGCTCAGGTCCAATTCTTCAGGACATTGGGCTCTATAGTCAGTGGTCGCCAAAACCTGAAAATGTAAGGGCCCATATTTTAAAATCAGGTGAGATGTGGATTGACTTTTAGAAGCCAATGCAAATTCTACCCTCAAGTCATAACAGACATTGTGTGCATGTCCATCCAGGCGCCCTTTATTCAATATTATTTATCGATTATTATCCTAAGTCGAGTACTAGAAGAACATGGCACCATTTGTGCTTTAATTGCCTGGCCGTTTAAGTTTTTCAATTGTTGCCAGGTTACAATATGTGAGAGCATAACATCAATTTGTTGTTATTGAATGATGTGGAGGAGGGGGTTCATGAGCACGAACACTAGTCAGAGGTAGATGGAAGGATTACAGATGGATTAGCCCCCTCTCCTTTAGCTCTGTTATTGACTGTGTCTTGACTCTAGGTTGGACAGCAAAGACTTGGGCTGTGTTCCAATATCCATACTTCCATGAGTACACTTTCACGTAGTACACTATCCGCACTCTGAAAGTACGCAGACTTTCAGAAATGAGTGCTGTTCCGAATCCAATACTCTATGTTGTACTTGCCGGTAATAACTATTATTACAATGACTCTCAGCTGCGCGGATACGTCATTTCGGTAGCCGTTTTTGTTTTTTCGATCCGAGAGCTGCTCAGCCTGAACCTGCCCTTTCCGCTACGTCGCTAAGATGGCTGCCGTTGAGTGTGAAGAGTGTACCCCGATCCACACTCATCGTTTTTCTCGGTTTGAGGGCAACATCCGGGTCTTTTAAGTACACTTCTTTTTGCCGCAATGGCAATCGGATCACCCTGCGTTCTCAAGATAGGTACGGTAAGTACGCAAATTGGAACACAGGGCTGGTTTCACTCGTTATACACTCGATTTGTTCGCTGGTTGAATCGGTGTTATACTTGGAGCCTTTCCCTTGCCCTCTAGCCTGCCCTCCCAGCTATCTTGTCCTGCCCGCTGTCGAGTCCTTTCGAACCTAGACCTGGACATGGCCCATTAGTCGCTTACTCAGCACTCGGCATCAACCCTTGACTTGTGTCCCGTGGATGCCACCTGAACTCACCTTATCCTCTGCAGGTCGCAGTCTGGTCCTTGATCCGCAAACTGGGGAAAAGAAAAGCCGTGCCACACAAACAGAAAATAACCACTAGAAACTTTGACACAGCTGTACATTTGGGCACATATCGAAGTATTTGTTCAGATGGAGACTGGTACTGTACGTCAGCCAACAGTACTGTCAAAGTCTTGTCCAAAACCCAAGACTGATCCTGGAAGGCTCTAGTCATCACAATGTCTCCAAGCAGAGGATGGAGACCTCCACTGTATGAGTGTGTGTGTGTGTGTGTGTGTGTGTGTGGTGTAACTCACCTTGAGGAGAGAACACTGTGGTAAAGACCTCAAACTGCTCATCACTCTGCGTGTATATTTGCTGCATGCTGCAGTGCTGCGTTGGGACTGGTGGGACTGAGGTCCGAGCACGCCATGCTGCCTCCTTTAAATAGTCTGCTAATCCTAGACGGGGATGGGCTCAGTGACCGAGCCTTTATTTATTTTTCAAACCCACTCTGAAAAGCATGGTTGGAAAAACCCTGCCGCAGATATCCGTCTACTCCAGAAATATTATTGACCTGGAGGTTGTTAGTCCAAATCCCTATGATATTTGAGCGTGCAAGTCCCCCAGATATTTTTTGGGGGTTTATTCCTGGTAGTGGGGCCTGTGGGGCTATGGAAACACTCGGTCATAACCCACTTCATGGGTAATTTAGTTCTGGTGAATGAGGAGTTTCATCCATGATGACTGATGGATTTGATTTCAAGCATTAGTGGAAGTGGAAGCACCCTTCACACTCTTTCCCTTCCAGCAGTCTAATCTCCCGCAGGGCTCCTCTCTGCTCCCATAGGTTAAACCACTTAAAGGCATCACGGTGAGACATTATTAGCCCCGCAGCCTTCATTATATAACCCTCCTAGTAATCTGGACGCTGGTTTAGACTAGTTAGCTCTATTTATTTGAAGCATGCAAGACTAAATGTGCTAGCAAACTCGTTTAGTCCTTTAGCGAGTTTACCAGCCAGAACCACAAACTCAACCGTGGGTTACGATCTCGAGAGTCCAGAGGCGGCCCTTGGGGTTGCACATCTTTTGATTCGCCAATTCTGACTGACACTCCTGTTACATCAGCTGGATTAATGAACCTCATTCTGTTGTATAGATCCTCTGTACTGGAGGTTAAGGCCAGGGTCATGGCATCGGTCTTGTCAGGGCTAAACGCTCTCCTATTTATATTTCCTGTGGCTGGAGTTCATAGGGTCCAGTCAGGTCATGGAATCCATTCCTCAATATTCAGAAGTAGTAAAGTAAATAGTAAAGTAAACCGCTGGCCTGCGTCCAGCTGGGATGACTCCAGCTATGGCTGCTGTGGTCAGTGAGAGTGGCCACTGGGGAGATGATGGGGACTGTTCAAACTTAGTAAGCTAAAACACAACCATCGCTCACAAAAAGATTGTGATTGGTCAAGGATTTACCTTATTAGTTGTACCCATCCAATCCCAGGTCACACCCAGATTGGATTTTGTGTCAACATTTTATTGTTATTAAACGTTGATTTCAATAAAAGTCACTATTGAATGTTATTTCTTGGCATGTTTAAGACGAGGAGGTAGGCATTTCATTCACTGTGGATTGAGCAAAGCAGTGTTTGGATTTCAAACACACAGTGCACACACCCTGTAGTGCATGTACCACACACATGTACATGAGTACATGTGTGTTCATTCATCTCTCGGTGGTTGGGTGAGGACCCGGGACTCAGTAGAGCTTCAGGGAGGCCTCAAACAGATGAGTCAGGTCTTCCTCTGTGTGTTCTCTGGGAGACAGCTTGGTGACCCGTTCCTGGAACAGGACAGGAAGTGATGTCACACCCTCACAGCCCATACCCAACGTCTTCAGCATGCAGTCGTTTTTGTTGTGGATTCTGTGTAACCCAAGTTTCCAGGGGACGCTTAGTACCTGAGGGATGGTCCCCTTGACCAGGTCAGGCACGTCATCCTTGGTGTAACCCACGGCGCTCAGCCCGTCCTCCACCTGCAGGTCGTACAGAAACTGGCGCAGCGTGTCGGCCAACAGCGGCCCGGCGTCCGCTCTCTTTACCCTGCTGATGTCCGCACCTAGCGCGCGCCCGCACGCACACACACACACACACAATTGGCTAATTACTATCTGTAAAGAAGCACACTTAAGACGGTTTACACTGGAT